>HG738137.1:15651500-15960602 GCA_000499405.2 Onchocerca volvulus | reverse complement strand
AACAGATGGACTTCATATGGCATGGAATGGAATATTTCAAAATAGAAAACAACGGGGTTTCCCCATTCGGGACATTAACATGTTGCAGTGTAATTTTCTCACGCCTTCTGCTATTAATATTACTAAAATAAGTCCTTAATTGTTCACACCAATTTGTAGAAATGTAATGATTTTAGATTCTTTCTCTTGGCTCATTGCAGAATGATTATCATCACATGATATGATGATGATGATATTTTGAAAGGATTACTGATGTTTGTGGTTTTTTCCAATGATATTTGTTTCAAAAATTCAAATAATAAATTTGCTTTTAATTAAATCTGTTTTAATAGTTCAAAGATTCTACACAACAGAGTATTCAAGAGTGTTAGATATACTGATTACAACAGAAATTATAGATGGATTATTGTTCATTGAAAGTATTTTAGAATTATTCACGGCTCAGTAAGGAAAATAAAGATGAAAAAAATGTGGGAAATGATGAAATTTAAATTAAAATTTTTTCTTCGAATAATTTTTTGATTCTTCAGATTTAACAATTTTTTTTGGTTTCCGTTTGCTTCATCGTTGCCTGTTGATTCTGGTAATTAACTGGCTGAATACAATAATAAAACTTAAATTGAAATAACCTCTATTACATAACTTTCAGATATCATTAATTTTTCGAGCAATTATTTTAACTTGCAACAGATTTTATTTGGTCTCTTAAATTCTCAAAAATAAACAGTTCGACGATGATTCATAGGAAATTTTGAAAACAATAAACAATGTTTTAATGCCTGCATTTATTTGTGTTTATATATACGTGATTACATATTGTTGAATTTTCATACTGTTGATAGATCGAATCAAGTTTATTATAATTGTGTAAATAAGCTATTTATATAAAAAAAAAGAAAGAATAAGAAGTAAAAATTGAAATATTTTTGCAGTATTTTAATTTTATGATTTCGTTGCTATATGAATGAAATGTTGAAATTTTGAATGATGATTTCGTTCATAAGTAAAATTTCAGTATAATATCGATTTCATCCATGACATTGACATTGGCAACAGCAGCAACGATATCTGGAATTGATCATTTTGTTGCATTAATGGATTTTTTTATCATTTTTAACAATTCTTTAATCATTAATTATTTCTTCATCTTAATTATCATTATAACTATTTAATGCTTTTACTATGGATATGTTCTAGCAAGAAATAATGAGCAAATTTTAATTAAATAAAATTTTCAAAATCTTTCTTAATTTCAGCAGAATTATCAAATGAATTGTTGATAAAGAATTATTGAAAAAATTCTTATACCATTTTCGGATTTTTCTGAAGTTTTTGATTAGAGAAAAAAGAAATAATGAAATATATAAATAATGAACTAACATGCTGCCACCAATTCCTTAACATTTCTTTCTGTCCTGTCGCACCAGTTCGTGGATATTGATGTTCATATGGACCATTTGGGTCAGTACCCCGTTTAAGTCGACCACCGTAGGGTGAGGTTTGTTTCTCGGTAATACCACTATTATTGCTTCCCATTACAGCATCGAAATCAGCTGTCATTATTGGCAGCACCAATGACAGCAGTAATACAATCCAGTTGTATCTCATTATCGTGAAATGTTTGTAAAATTGTCCTGAATTGTAATTTGAGAAATTATTCCAATTATCATTTTGCTACGTAGAAAGCTAAGAAATGTCGTCATATGAAATAACGGGTATCATTATCAGTGTTGATTATGTTAATCAAGATGGGAAAATCAATTTTTTCAGAGGATTTTTATATTTTCTAATTGATAATAATGTCATTATCACTAACAGATATTCTTAGGAGGCAATTAACTTAAATAACAAAAGTTTGTGGGATAAAATGAAATAAAAAAATTGTATCCACAGTATCTTACATGCCTTTTGTCAAATTGATCATTCTTAAAGATCAGAATACAAGTCCCGTTAATATTGACAAAAAGTATCAATCATTCATATTTAAATTATTCACATTTAACATTTATTGTTCCATATATCCACATGATGTACCTATTGGTTAGATTTAATGAATTAAAAATAAAAAGAATTACGGTAAATTATTTTACAAAATTCGTTTAGATCTCCGTGATTTCTATTTTGACCATCAACAAATTGATTTCCTTCCGATTTCTCAGTATTTTAAGGTAAAGTTTTGTTTAAAAAACTAAATTGTAAAAATTTTGCAGAAAAACTTTCGAACTAATAACAATTGAATGTAAAACGATTAAGCAATCATACTGAAAACTTTGTAGTTGTTTAGAATTGCCACTTCTTTCAAAAACAAAATCAGCGGCTAGATGATCATTTAAATAAAATTTTGGGAAACTACACGTTTTCAAATAATTTCCGAAAAAAGTACTCGAAATTGTAGATATAAGGTTTTGTGTGAATGAGATTAGCATGAAACATTGCATCAATTTTACTGAGATTATTCTTCGATGATAAGTCCCGAGAAATTTCCTTTTGAGTAAATAATATAATGAGTTGACATTAACTGAGCAGAATGAGCACCAGCGAATCTGATACTGAGTTTCCCATCTGATTGCTTTAAATACTAAATTTCTACCTTAAATTACCTAAAAAGTTGTAGCGTCCGAACCAGTCTTGTTCCAGTAAAATTACAGATCAGCCTTGCAAAAGGTTCAAATCAAAGTTTGGTTCTATGCTTCGCTATTAATTGTCCCTTTCATTTTGCACTTTTAAAAGGTGTGTTTTTTTCAATTACTGCTTTAAGCGATTGATTTAGTAAATTAATTAAGAGAAAGTAAAGAATAAGCAAGAGAGAAATGAAAAATGACAAGTTTTTATCTTTTCTGAAATGAATAAAGTTCAATTAATTTAAATCCAATAGCATGTATAGTAGACGCCAATGATATAAATTTGATATTGAAGGAATTTTCTATGTTACTGGCAGGAACCTAAATCTTGATGATTAAATGCTTTATTGTCAATGATTTATTGTCGCAAATTTCAAAGACTCATTTTCATTTTTCAAAAAAAAAAAAAAAAGAAGATTGAAGGAAAATTTTTTTTTCAGTCAAAAACAAAAAGACGAAGAAAAATGCAGTCGATGGAAGCGTTTGACAAAAATGATGACATGAAAAATTATCAGATTTCTTTCCTTTCAGAAAATATTGTCTGGCAAATTCAAATTTCCTTTTTTTTTCGAAAATAGTATTTTGAAATTCATTTCTTATGTTTATATCTGCATTAATTATATAATTTTGTGTCACTGCACTATTTCGATAATCCATACACCAGAAAATAAAGATCAGTTATTTAATCATCAATTGATTATTAACGACTGAATTAAAGATACATAATAAACTGCGATCAATAACTAAAAGCTTCTGATTAATAAAGAGCTATCAATCAAACTAATGAATTTTCATTAGTTTGGATGAATTTTAGTGAATTTTTAATGAATTTCACAAAAAAATGTGTACACTTAGAACTTGCAGAAATATCATATTCTGAACATTTCGATCTGATCAATCGAATCTTTTATTCTTTACATTATTATTTATAAGAGTGAAAAATTTTTAGGAAGACGCTTCGATCGCAATGAAGTTACTTTTTTTTTTTTGTTTGCAACTTATTATCTATTTTTCGAATAAAAGATTATTCTTTCTTTGATTTATTTCACTTAGCCTTGCTAACAGATTTTTTTGTTTTTAATTGTTCATTTTTCCAGTGCCACTTATTATATATTCCTCATTTGTATTTTTGACTGTAGTTGTAGTTGATATAATATGAATAAAAAAAAAAAAAAAAATAGTTTCGTGTTGAAGTTATTTGAGGGATAAACCAGAAACGAATATTTTATGAAAGACTTGATTTATAAAAATGCGATTATTTTTGCTCACACAATGACTACTGAGATTTTGTGAATAATGTGATTGAAAAAATATTGATTGGAAATACAGGAATGTGTAAATTTTCAAAGAAACAATTTCAAACATGAAAGAGAAGAAAACGAATATTTAAGGTACAATAATTAGAAACAAAAAAGGTTGCATTCATAGATCATATGCAGCAATTACATGATGTACAGTGCAGTAATCATGATGTAAAGTATGATATTCAAATATTATGCAGTACGGTATTCATGACATGGAGTACGATACCGACATGTTGAATAGTACTGTATTCAAATTATTATATGCAACCAATGCTTGAAATTGAGGATAGTTATGCGGCAACAAAAGCAGTGAATTTCTAAAAACTTTTTTCTCCAATCTCATTTAAGATTACTTTAAAAGCTTGAAGGGACCAAAAGATTATGTCGCGTTGATTATTGTAACTATGAAAATCAATTAATGTTGCAATATTCTCTGAAAAGACCTTCACTGATTGACAATTCTCTTTTCAATTTGAAACACTCAGAGCAGTATCTATAGTTTTGTCTGATTGATCACTTACTTTTCAGTAATTATGAACAATTTGACTAATTTCATCTTACAGGCAACACGACAATTTTACAAGCAAAAAAAATTTTTGGAGTCTTTGCAATGTTAAGGGATGGAAAGCTGTTTGGAATTCTGTAGCAAAGACATAGTTGGTTATCTTTGCTTACTGTAGATAATTTAACTAAATCGAACAAAGTGGTTGCTGATGTTAATACTGTGTGATTATTTCTTTGATAAATTTTTACTTTTCTACTGCTTTCCATTTCTGTTTAGTGGAAAAAGATATTTAGTTGCAATTTTTGATGGTTTCTTTTTCCATAATTTTCACCAATTTAAATAGTGATAATTGCTAAAGATGATCAAACTTATCATATTAATGATAGCTGCGAAAGAATAACAGTTCGACAAATGATAAACAAAGATAAGTTCGATGCAATAAACAGATATATTGAATTAAAAAAAAGAAGTGGAAAGTATCACTTCCTACGTTTAATCATTTGCAATGTTATATATTACTCATTATAACTTGTTGAACGTTAATGATTAATTAAAACTCAACAAGTTGTAATGAGTAGTTTATTTCTGTTAATTGAGAAATCGTAATATTTTCATGCTATATTCAATAAAACTTGGAATTTCAAATGGTATATTGCATGCTGGAAATAAGTTGTATTCCCTGAGCTTAAATAATAAAAAAAAAAATCACTTAATTGCATTTTATGCTTGTGGAATAATTACTTTGTCAATACCAAATGACAATGTCCACTTTCCTTCGACCGTACATCGAGCGACTACGAACTGTCGCTATTTAGCCAATAATTATCATGAGGGTTTTCATTTTTATGGACTTTAACTAAATCTTTAAATTGTTTCCTTCAATTTTTCGTAAAATTGATGCCTACTTCTTGTATTATTAAAAAAAACAAGCTACTAAATCTGTTCGATTTCAGCATTAAAATATAATTAAAACTCATATTTTCATAAAACTATTGGAAAAACATACGAAAAATCACATACATAAAGATAAGTTGAATATTATTTGTTCAAATGATTTAAGATATAAATATCAGGACTTTTGGTTTTTCAAATCTAAATATTATAACCTAATCTGACATGTATCCCATCAACAAACAAACTGGTTTATTGGCAGGAGAAGTGAACCATATGTTGGCTCGAACTATCATAGTATATGATGTACGATAGAAAACAAAATTCCAATTTGATTCGATGAGTTTAAATTGATTATCTAACTGTTCGAACATACAGGCTGGCAGATTCGTTAAATTTATTAAAGTAATTTAAGCAATTTTTGCGAAATGATAAAAACTCTTGTCAAATAATGTTCTAGTACTTATGTCATTTTTTATTCGCATATTTTTGATCATTTCAACTTAGCTAAGGCTTGTTCAGTTTAAGGCTACAATTTGGTACAATGGAACTAATTGAAGAAGTAAATGAATGTTTCATTGTAGTCATTTCGTAATTTAATTGCGATTATTTTTTTCAATCTTAAAATTTAATATTGAAATCCAAATGGACCCAAATTTTTTATTTGTATTTTATAATAGATTGTGAGCAGAAAACTATTGGAAGAAGGTAACAATTCAAGGAACTTCACAAATTATTCGATAAAAAATGTTTAAAATATGACTTTATCTTATTCTATCATCACATTATTCAACATTTTCTAATTAAGATGAAATTAATTACACCAGGATTATAAAACTTGAAGTGTGTAGAATATTCAAAATACTAGCTTGCATCACTAAGTAAATATTGTTTTTTAACATGCTCTAACGAAAAATATTATGTCAGATAGTTTCGGTGCAAATATTTCATTCGTTAGTTTATTGTGAGTGAAAAAATTATGACATCCATTAGGAATCCAATTGTCTTTGAATTTATCAATAAAAAACACTTACTAATATTTTTTTATTAGAGATAAATCTAATATTTTTTGAAGAACAAAAAAGAAAAAAGTTATCTCCATAGTTCTTCTCATTTTTCAAACTTTTTAAATTTATTTTAGAGTAAAGGCTGTTAATTTTTATTTAACCAAAATGTGCTGCCAATTATGATAGATGTAAGCGCTATAATAGTATAAGGTGAGACGCTATTGCTGGGTATTAACATGTGAAATCTTAATTTCTTACTCTAATTTGATAATTTTCATTCATTTTCCATTTTTTTTTTTTCAAATATAGATATGATAATGAATGCTGAAATTGTTTCAGTCATTCGTTTTATAATAATCAATGAATTAAATTTTCACCTCAAACTTCGCTTTTTTAAAATCCTGCCCAACAGAGATTTCTTCATGAATTTTAACCATGATCGATAAATAAATGAAGTTTGCATTTATTTCTACATTACATTCAATCCATATTCCTACTATTTGAACATCTAGGCGATACTTCTAAATCTTAAGGTCAAATCTCTCCTTAAAATTAACTTGTTCCGACAAAGCACTGAAGTAGTGGAGTAAATTTGCTTCATCCAAAATAACTACCAAATTTAAAGCTATTCATGGACAGAGAGTGAGTTAAAGTATGAAAAAGTCCACCTATCAAATAATAATAAGCAAAGAATAATGCAATGAAAAAGGGTTTAATTGATCGAATCGAAAATTTCAAAATATGACATTCCTGCAAATTCTAAAGATATTGAACATTGCTTTGAAAATCTTTATTATTTAATAGTGTTTTATTGCTGAACTCACTTTATATATATTCTTAGTTTCGTCTTCAAAATCTTTCACTTAATAATTAATGAATAATTAACCAATTAGTCGTGTTTTTATCATCCGAAGAACAGATTGTCGAGTAATGCAGTGACACCGAACATATGGGAAAATGAGTTTGAAATGTTATATTTGAAGAAGAGAAATTTATTCTCAGGAACATTTAATAACAAAATTTATTTCTGATTAAAAACCAGTAATCTAGTCAATATTCAAAGTGATCTGATCATAAAATTTACTAAACCTTTTTCTTGGAGTTCGTACATATTTGTAATAAGTGGTAATATCATGATAAACGTCCAAATTCTGTTAGGCGAAATTAATTTAAACTGTTATGCACTTTTTTCAAAACTTTTCATCTTAACGGATGTTCTTTACAGAACAATGGAAAGGACAGATCAAAATTATGTCTGGATATCTGAAAACACTTGCTTTGAGGAATTGTCGTACATCAGATACGAAACTATCTCTTACAAAAAATAGAAAAAAATAATAGTAAAACGACAAAACATTTCTGAAAAATTAACTTGAGTTTTTGCACTGGTACAAGCAGTAAAAGCATGCTTTTGTCAAAACCAAGATTATGATCTGAATAATCTGGATGTGTGCTATGATAGTGATTGAATATAATGCAAATGCGATCAAGGTTTCAAATTTCAGTCGGTAAATCTCTAATTCGCTGACATACTTTACATGATTCTCGTTAAAAATACAGGATCATGCTTGTAAAAAGAATTGGAAAATAATTTGAATTTAGAACTGGCATGGTTAGCTAAGATATTAACAAATAAGAAAGGATGATAATCATGAAGAATTGATTAAATAAAATATTAAATGAAATATAGTAAAACAGTGATTTTTTTTTTTGATAAAATGATTTTATTTTATTTATCAAATTTATCAAATTTAGTGATTTTATCAAATTTTTGATAAATTTGGTAAACTATTTGATAAAATAGTGACATTAAATAAGATAGTGATTCATCTATCTCTATCTTTAACAAAAATAAATTAATGAATAATTGGCAGATGCAATTTTTTTTTTAGCAAATTTGAAAACGGTTTGACTAAGATCTTTATAATGCCATACTTAAGGATTTATTTGATAATACTATTTAACATTATTTGATGGGCCATTCTTCGGTACGATCTTGCGTTTGACTATTCAACAGCTCCATTTCAGTGATAAAGGATGATAGTGCGAATAGTTACGATGTATCTTAAGATAACATCAATGGCTCAGAAGCAATTTTAACATGCCCAACAATGAATAACGCTCAATAGTTTTCATCTTTTTTAACCTCATCTATCCTTTTTGAAGATCAAAGTATTAGCTAATCTTCGATCCCTGTAAAAAGTTGGAAATCGACATTCCTATCATCGAATTAAAGTAACCTGAAAAATAATGCATTCATCACATCGAGAAATGAGAGAAACATCAACAATGCATCCTCACGTCAAATACCACTTCTCATGTCAAATTACGCCTCTCTTATCACACGTGACCAACTTGACCAAGCGGTTTTCAGCCCAGCAAACACAATAATTCGCTGAACATGAGATAATTGGCTAACAGATTAAAACTTTAGGAAAAATTAGATCTCATTCTTTACCTAAAAAATTTTATCGGAAATAAAATTCCAGAGAACAGGAAGGAAATAGGCAATGTAACCGAAAGTTAAATAATACAAATCGTTTTTTATTATTTTTGCTATAATTTAAATTTGAATTGTATAAGATAAATTTAGATATATGATTGAAAAAATGTTCAAAATATTTGAAATTAGAAAATGCAAGTGAGTTCGGGAATACAATTATTTGAACTAATGTATGCTGCTATTATAACGATTATTTTTATCACGATTAGAGTCATATTTTTATTAGATAAAAATAAGCGCTCTTGCTTTAAAATATATTCAAAAAGTTTGAAAAACGAAGAGAAATTCAAAAATAATTATTTCTTTTTTAAACTTCAAATATATTAGATTTATCTCTATTAAAAATGATATTGGTAAGCTTTTTTTGTTGATGTTTTCAAAAGACAACTGGATTCTTGACAGATATCATAACTTTAACACACACAACAAACTAATTAACGAAATATTTGCAAAGAAACTATTCTAGAATAATATTTTCCTTAGAGTATATTAATAAACAACATTTACTAAAGAATGCAAACTAAAAATATTTCAAATTTTATATGCGTTTAAAATTTTATAATCCTAGTGTAATTAATTACTTCTTGATTACCAATTGTCGAACTATGCGGTGACAGAATAAGATAAAATTATACTTTCTCCCGAATAACTTGTGAAGTTCCTCGAATTGTTACCTTTTTCTAATAGTTTTATGCTCATAATTTATTATAAATTATAAATTAAAAATTTGAACTGCATTTGGATCTCAATATCGAATTTTAAGATTGAAACATAATTTAATGAAAAATTATGATCAGAAAGCTATTAAAAAACTAATAACAATTAAAATACGAAAGAAATTTATAACCAGAATGTGCCATTTATGTGCTTCTCAAATTTGTTCACTATACCGATTTGAAGCCATCAATTGGACAAGCCTGAGGTGTCTTGAAATGATCACAAAATATGCGATTAAAAAATGGCATATGCACTTGAATATTATTTGATAAGAATTATCATTTTGAAAAAGTTTTTTTTTCTTAAATCGATGAATAAAGATGTAATTATTCGCCGTTGTAAGCCTAAAATATCCAAAATTTCTTCACCGACGCTTTCAAATTTTTTAGACAGTCTTGCATTCGAAGGGATGCATGTTTTTACATAGACATAATTATTTTTTCTTTTCGTGTCATGCCCTGGCAAGTAAAAGTAAGTGAGCGAACTGAATTTACTAATCATGCCTTGCACCACACCTTCATGTGTGAACAGAATTTATTGACGACGCCTTCATTAGTGAACCGAATTTATTGACTACGTCTACTTTCTGCATTCATCAAGCCGACTACCTGCATTATTCATTTTTATACAATGTTTGAAGTTCTTCAACGACTAATTTGAAATATAACGTTGTACTCGAATAAACGTTTTTAAACTTTTTCATTTATTTTTTGCTTCGTGAGGAATGTAGTTGTGTCGCAAAAATATCGAGGTCATGATAGTAGGTAACGAAATATTTCGTTCAAGCAATTTTTGGATTACCTTTTGACTTCTAATATTAGGTCTTCTCTTGGATTGCCTCTTTGCCTAAATGTTCGTTGTTCATTTTGATAAAACTTTTTAAGTTCTTTACTGCTTGATTTGAAATTTTGTTATCATGTTGCTTAATTGGGCGAATGTTTCCATGTAAACATACCTACTTTTTTTCAACGTCTCCGTAAGGATAAACATTTTTCCCGACAAAACACTTCGATTAACAGATAAACAAAGTAAGGTCAATCAGTCATAAAGCAAGATTTTAGAGATCAGGAAAAGAGGAGAAGTCCCGAAAGGATTTAAAGGGTTCGGATTTTGGAACACAATCAATTTCAGTTCGACGACAACTCGAATTCAGCAAATAGTTCAGTTCGGAGGTTCAATACCAATACAGCGACACAGATCGATGCAGCAATAGCAACAAGTTGACAGCCAAGGAATTCTTGTTTTTCTTTGCAAGTAGCAAAGGAAAAAATAATCCAGTGGTCGAATTGCTTGGATATTCTCAAATAATTTCGAAGACAGTTTGTGTCGCGAATTCCGATATCGCGAGACTCTAACCAAATACCAAACAAATAAATAATCAAATGAATTTCTCATTTTGAAGGAATGTGACCAATATTGTGAATCATTTAGTTGATATTAACATTCCTTAAATTTATTATCCATTGCATTCTCATGTTTTTTCTGTTTTTATCTATCCTAATATTTTTGTATTTTTATTATGCAGGAAATACCTTTGCTCTCAATCGCTCACAATACTCATCTTAATTCACATTTTTGTCGAAATTCATATCATAATCTTTTCATTAGATCTTTTTACGACGCTTCCGTTGCGATTAGGTCTTAACAGTTTCCGGTATTAATGTAAATCACTCCCGTCTCTAATACATATAAACCTTGTTATATTAAGAATATAACTATCTTCTTCAAATAAAGATTTTATGATATGGTGTGGACGCAACTCAATCAACCCGACTCCACACAACTTAGCCCAACTCGATTGGACTCACTGATGATATTTTGCTATTGGTCGGCATCAATCACCACGACTCATAAATATTCACGACAGTTTAGGTGCAATCAATCTGCTCAAATAATGCCTCGCAGAGATTAAACTTAGGTCATCGTACTCGCATACTGGAAGGATTGCGAATATTAATTGCAAATCAAACTGAGAAAGAATGGGAATCAGTGAATGAATGAAGAAGATTGAAAATGATTCAGATATGCTGAGGAAACTGCAGAGTTACGCGCAGCCAGACTTAAGGATGCACGGTTGAGATTTGCTGCTGCTTTATTCGATGTTGAATTGCATTATGAACAAAATTACAAAACGGATGATTTTTTGTCGTATGTGCAATTCTAAGCTAGCGCAGTCTTCTGCAATTCTTAGTTTCTTAAGCAAAAGTTTGAGCAAAAAAGCATTTACAATCAAATAATGCAAATTGTTAGTAATGGAGCTGGAGAAATCTCCTTCTAGATATGCCAAGAGAAACTTGTAAAACATTCCTAATTAGATTGATTCTGGCAGCAACTCGATCCCAAAATGACATAGTCGTATTTTTGCATGGTCGGAATAGCTGCGACATTGCTACCAGGTGGAAAAACTGCTTATTCCGGCTTTGAAATTGTCCTTGAACATACAGTTCATTGAAATTCTATGTACAACATTTCGAAAGCATTCAGCATAGGTGAAGCATTAGAGAAATGTAAACGTATTATTTGAGATGAATGTACAATGAGACAAAAAAAAACCGCTCGGGGCTGTTGATCGATCACTGCAAAATCTGCGTGGAAACATCATACCATTTTGGCGAATATTAATTAATAATGCTTGCAAGAGATTTCAAACAAACATTTACTGTAATTCTATTATCGACACCAGCGGAAAAAATAAAAGCTTGCCTGAAATACTTTGTGGCGACACGTAAAAATGTTAAAATTAACTACAAATATGCATGACCAACTGCAAACGATATATTAGTTGAGATATTCCCACATTAAGTGCTGGAAGCTGAGAACAGAAAGATGCCGGTTGATCTGGCCTCAGGATGAATTTCAATTTATTGATGTTCTGCAATTTATTGACTTCAAAGAAGAATTGGTTGAATTTGAATTTAAGTTTCTCAATATTCAAATCAATTACAAGAATCATGATTGATGTTTCTAAATATTCAATTTAAGTTTCCCAAAGTCAGAAACAATTATAAGAATCAGGATTAGTGAACGAGTTGTTTTTGCCCAAGAACAACGACATCGATGATCTTAACAATATTATTCAGTCTAACATTCAAAGCGAGACAGTCACATATAAGTCTGTCGATATTGTTGTGGACGCAGATAAAGCGGTTAATTATCCAACAGAATTTTTGAATTCACTAGATCTGCTAGGGACACCACTGCACTTACTGCAATTGAAAATCGGCGTGCCAATTATAATGATGCGAAATGTTAACCAGCCATACATTTTGCAATGGCACGTGGCCCGCAGTAAAAAAAATTGAAGAACAACGTCGTAGGAACAAAAAATTTGATAAGCCGTTTATTAAGTGAAGATGTCCTCATTTCTCGCATTTCTATGATTCTAACGGATGTGCCACATCAATTGAAAAGATTTCAATTTCTAATTCGATTGACTTTTGCAATCGCCGTCAATAAAATCAAAACAAATCTTTGGAATCGTGCAGTTTAGATTAGAGATAGATTGTTTCATACATGAAAAAATTATCTGCCCGCGTGTTCGAAAGTCGGCAAACCAGACAATTTATATATATACAAAGGGCAACAAAAAATTTTATATACGAAAAAGCATTAAGAAATTAAACATATCAGATGTGGGAGAAAGCTGAAAGATGTCAAACAGATAATGTGCAGAATAACATTCCTGTAAATAAGGAGTGCTAACGGTCTAATGGCACGACATAATTTCAAAATTATGAAGAAATGATATAATTTCGGTATAGTTTCACTCGACATAATTTCATAAAATTTTTACCACCAGAACCTCTAATTCACAGATAAACGACAAGATTGATATAGCAACAGCAATTTTTCAGAGCTCCAGAGGTTTCAGTTCAATAGTTGAATGCGAGGCATTATTAGCAACAACCCAAAAAATCAATTGAACAATATTCTTTTTTATGAACGACAAAGGAAAGAATAATTTCGTGAACAATTTGTCTGGATATTGTTACAATGAATCACTCTTTTATCAGTCAACAAAGAACCTTTCTCAACAGGATTCGTCTCTGTCACAACACAAGACACAAAAAATGTCCCCACACCTATCGATGATCTAACCCAATCAGAATAGAAAAATGAATCTCCAGTCCAATCAACCACAAATCAAATAACAAGGTGCCAGTTTTTTTTGGACTGACTACGCGGAGCGTGGCTGAGTACAGCTAGTTAATTTAATAAATTTAATGGATCTACCAAATTGAATGTTCGAATCATTTTGATAACCGATTTAAACTTATATCTTGTCGAACCCAAGTTGGAATTTTGTTTTCTGCCGTTCATCATCTACTGTCGGTTTCTTTCTGATCATGACAAATTTGTAAGAATGAATTTGTTATTTTTAACAAGTTTCTTCAATTTTTTTGTTTCACTCACTTCGATACGAACCTCAAACTTGAATATTTGAACCTTTGTTATGATCAAATTTGTTATCAACAAATGCAGAAATTATATCAAAAACAATTGCATCAGCAATACAGTTTCGGTAACATCAAAGAATAACTTTCGTGAAGAAAACGTTATACAAAGAAAAGGAGATATGGTTACGCAATAAAAAAGCTCAATACCCGAACTGTGATAACAAAGGTGCCCATTGTTTGAAATGATACTCAAAGCAATATCTATATTTCCTTTGTTTGATTGATCATTTATTTTTCAGTATGAACAGTAAGTATGGCTTGATTAATTTCTTTTCATAAACAAGACGCCAATTTTACAAGCAAAAAAATTGTTTTTGGAATTTGCAATTTTAGAGATGGCAAGCTGTTAGAATTTTGCAGCAAAGACATAGTTGTTTATCCTTGCTTACCGTGGATAACTTAACTAAATTGAACGAAATGATTAATGGTGTTATGTGATTAATATTGTGATCAGTTCTTTGACAATTTTTTACTTTTTTTCACAATAAACAAATTGGCTTTTGGCAGGAGAAATGAACCGTAAGCTTAACATAGTAAACGTTACTGAAATCGCGATGATTAGAGAACCAGTGACTTTGTTATAAATTTCACTTTGCTTACTTGTAGTCAATTATCAAATCATTTTCATCTATTAAGTCAATGAGTTTTAAAAAATAAGCTCACATTCATCAACCGCTAACCACAAATACATTTTCATGCGCTAACAAAGACGCATACTCCTGCAAAAACAAAGGAGCTTTTTTGCAGCACGAAAAGCCCGAAAATGATATCAGGATCTTCCATCCATGAAGAAGAGAGACCCGAGCACAAATATCATTTCGAAGAATGGGCACCTTTGTTATCACAGTTCGGGTATTGAGCTTTTTTATTGCGTAAACATATCTCCTTTTCTTTGTATAACGTTCTCTTCACGAAAGTTATTCTTTGATGTTACCGAAACTGTATTGCTGATGCAATTGTTTTTGATATAATTTCTGCATTTGTTGATAACAAATTTGATCATAACAAAGGTTCAAATATTCAAGTTTGAGGTTCGTATCGAAGTGAGTGAAACAAAAAAATTGAAGAAACTTGTTAAAAATAACAAATTCATTCTTACAAATTTGTCATGATCAGAAAGAAACCGACAGTAGATGATGAACGGCAGAAAACAAAATTCCAACTTGGGTTCGACAAGATATAAGTTTAAATCGGTTATCAAAATGATTCGAACATTCAATTTGGTAGATCCATTAAATTTATTAAATTAACTAGCTGTACTCAGCCACGCTCCGCGTAGTCAGTCCAAAAAAAACTGGCACCTTGTTATTTGATTTGTGGTTGATTGGACTGGAGATTCATTTTTCTATTCTGATTGGGTTAGATCATCGATAGGTGTGGGGACATTTTTTGCGTCTTGTGTTGTGACAGAGACGAATCCTGTTGAGAAAGGTTCTTTGTTGACTGATAAAAGAGTGATTCATTGTAACAATATCCAGACAAATTGTTCACGAAATTATTCTTTCCTTTGTCGTTCATAAAAAAGAATATTGTTCAATTGATTTTTTGGTTTGTTGCTAATAATGCCTCGCATTCAACTATTGAACTGAAACCTCTGGAGCTCTGAAAAATTGCTGTTGCTATATCAATCTTGTCGTTTATCTGTGAATTAGAGGTTCTGGTGGTAAAAATTTTATGAAATTATGTCGAGTGAAACTATACCGAAATTATATCATTTCTTCATAATTTTGAAATTATGTCGTGCCATTAGACCGTTAGCACTCCTTATTTACAGGAATGTTATTCTGCACATTATCTATTTGACATCTTTCAGCTTTCTCCCACATCTGATATGTTTAATTTCTTAATGCTTTTTCGTATATAAAATTTTTTGTTGCCCTTTGTATATATATAAATTGTCTGGTTTGCCGACTTTCGAACACGCGGGCAGATAATTTTTTCATGTATGAAACAATCTATCTCTAATCTAAACTGCACGATTCCAAAGATTTGTTTTGATTTTATTGACGGCGATTGCAAAAGTCGATCGAATTAGAAATTGAAATCTTTTCAATTGATGTGGCACATCCGTTAGAATCATAGAAATGCGAGAAATGAGGACATCTTCACTTAATAAACGGCTTATCAAATTTTTTGTTCCTACGACGTTGTTCTTCAATTTTTTTTACTGCGGGCCACGTGCCATTGCAAAATGTATGGCTGGTTAACATTTCGCATCATTATAATTGGCACGCCGATTTTCAATTGCAGTAAGTGCAGTGGTGTCCCTAGCAGATCTAGTGAATTCAAAAATTCTGTTGGATAATTAACCGCTTTATCTGCGTCCACAACAATATCGACAGACTTATATGTGACTGTCTCGCTTTGAATGTTAGACTGAATAATATTGTTAAGATCATCGATGTCGTTGTTCTTGGGCAAAAACAACTCGTTCACTAATCCTGATTCTTATAATTGTTTCTGACTTTGGGAAACTTAAATTGAATATTTAGAAACATCAATCATGATTCTTGTAATTGATTTGAATATTGAGAAACTTAAATTCAAATTCAACCAATTCTTCTTTGAAGTCAATAAATTGCAGAACATCAATAAATTGAAATTCATCCTGAGGCCAGATCAACCGGCATCTTTCTGTTCTCAGCTTCCAGCACTTAATGTGGGAATATCTCAACTAATATATCGTTTGCAGTTGGTCATGCATATTTGTAGTTAATTTTAACATTTTTACGTGTCGCCACAAAGTATTTCAGGCAAGCTTTTATTTTTTCCGCTGGTGTCGATAATAGAATTACAGTAAATGTTTGTTTGAAATCTCTTGCAAGCATTATTAATTAATATTCGCCAAAATGGTATGATGTTTCCACGCAGATTTTGCAGTGATCGATCAACAGCCCCGAGCGGTTTTTTTTTGCCTCATTGTACATTCATCTCAAATAATACGTTTACATTTCTCTAATGCTTCACCTATGCTGAATGCTTTCGAAATGTTGTACATAGAATTTCAATGAACTGTATGTTCAAGGACAATTTCAAAGCCGGAATAAGCAGTTTTTCCACCTGGTAGCAATGTCGCAGCTATTCCGACCATGCAAAAATACGACTATGTCATTTTGGGATCGAGTTGCTGCCAGAATCAATCTAATTAGGAATGTTTTACAAGTTTCTCTTGGCATATCTAGAAGGAGATTTCTCCAGCTCCATTACTAACAATTTGCATTATTTGATTGTAAATGCTTTTTTGCTCAAACTTTTGCTTAAGAAACTAAGAATTGCAGAAGACTGCGCTAGCTTAGAATTGCACATACGACAAAAAATCATCCGTTTTGTAATTTTGTTCATAATGCAATTCAACATCGAATAAAGCAGCAGCAAATCTCAACCGTGCATCCTTAAGTCTGGCTGCGCGTAACTCTGCAGTTTCCTCAGCATATCTGAATCATTTTCAATCTTCTTCATTCATTCACTGATTCCCATTCTTTCTCAGTTTGATTTGCAATTAATATTCGCAATCCTTCCAGTATGCGAGTACGATGACCTAAGTTTAATCTCTGCGAGGCATTATTTGAGCAGATTGATTGCACCTAAACTGTCGTGAATATTTATGAGTCGTGGTGATTGATGCCGACCAATAGCAAAATATCATCAGTGAGTCCAATCGAGTTGGGCTAAGTTGTGTGGAGTCGGGTTGATTGAGTTGCGTCCACACCATATCATAAAATCTTTATTTGAAGAAGATAGTTATATTCTTAATATAACAAGGTTTATATGTATTAGAGACGGGAGTGATTTACATTAATACCGGAAACTGTTAAGACCTAATCGCAACGGAAGCGTCGTAAAAAGATCTAATGAAAAGATTATGATATGAATTTCGACAAAAATGTGAATTAAGATGAGTATTGTGAGCGATTGAGAGCAAAGGTATTTCCTGCATAATAAAAATACAAAAATATTAGGATAGATAAAAACAGAAAAAACATGAGAATGCAATGGATAATAAATTTAAGGAATGTTAATATCAACTAAATGATTCACAATATTGGTCACATTCCTTCAAAATGAGAAATTCATTTGATTATTTATTTGTTTGGTATTTGGTTAGAGTCTCGCGATATCGGAATTCGCGACACAAACTGTCTTCGAAATTATTTGAGAATATCCAAGCAATTCGATCACTGGATTATTTTTTCCTTTGCTACTTGCAAAGAAAAACAAGAATTCCTTGGCTGTCAACTTGTTGCTATTGCTGCATCGATCTGTGTCGTTGTATTGGTATTGAAACTCCGAACTGAACGATTTGCTGAATTCGAGTTGTTGTCAAACTTAAAACTGATTGTGCTCCAAAATCCGAACCTTTTAAATTCTTTCGAAACTCCTCCTATTTTCCTGATCTCTAACATTTTGCCTTATGATTGATTGACCAAACTCTGTTTATCTGTTAATCGAAGTGTTTTGCTGGGAAACATGTTTATCGTTACGGAGACACTAAAAAGAATTAGGTGTATCTACATGGAAACATTCGCCTATTTAATGCAACGTGATGACAAAATTTCAAATTAATCGGTGAAGAACTTGAAAAGTTTTATCGAAATTAACAACGAACATTTAGGCAAAGAGGCGATCCAAGAGAAAACCTAATATTAGAAGTCAAAAGGTAATCCAAAAATTGCTTGAATGAAACATTTCGTTACATACTATCATGACCTATCGATATTTTTGCGACACAACTACATTCCTCACGAAGCAACAAATAAATGAAAAAGTTTAAACATGTTTATTCGAATACAACGTTATATTTCAAATCAGTCGTTGAAGAACTTCAGACATTGTATAAAAATGAATAATGCAGGAAGTCGGCGTGGTGAATGCAGAAAGTAGACGTATTTTAAGATTTGAAAGCAGTCGATGAAGAGATTTTGGATATTTAAGGCTTACTACGGGAATAAAAATTATTATCAAATAATATTCGAATGCATATGCCATTTTTTATCCGTATATTTTGTTATGATTTCGAGACACCTCAGGCTTGTCCAAATCGGTAGAGAGAACTAAGTTGAGAAGTACATAAATGGCATATTGTGGTTATGAACTTCTTTCATATTTTAATTGTGATTAATTTTCTAATAGCTTTCTGATCATAACTTTTCATGAAATTATGATTCAATCTTAAAATTAAATAATGAGACCCAAATGCAGTTCAAATTTTTTATTGAGCTGAAAACTATTATAAAAAGGTAACAATTCAATGAACTTTACAAATCATTCGGGAAAAATGTTTAAAGTATAATTTTGTCTTATTCTGTCACCACACTGTTCAACAATTGATAATTAAGAAGAAATTAACTACACTAGGATTATAAAATTTTAAAGGCATATAAAATTTAAAATACTTTTAGTTTGCATTATTTAGTAAACGTTGTTTATTAATATATTCTAATGAAAAATATAATTTCAGATAGTTTCGTTGCAATTATTTCATTCATTAGTTTGTTGTGTGTGAAAAATTATGACATCTGTCAAGAACCCAATTTTCTTTTACAATATCAATAAATAATACCAATATTACTCTTAATAGATAAATCTAATATATTTGAAGATTAAAAAAAAAAAAAAAAAAATATTTCTGTATTTCTTTTCATTTTTCAAACTTTTTGAGTTTATTTTAAAGCAAGAGTGCTTATTTTTATCTAACCGAAGTATGCTACCAATTACGATAGAAATAATCGTTATAACATACATTAATCCAAATATTTGTATTCCCGAACTCACTTGCATTTTCAAATTTCAAATATTTTGAACATTTTTTTCAATCATATATCTAAATCTATCGTATTCAATTCAAATTTGAATTATAGCCAAAATAAAAAAAAAAAAAATTTGTATCATCTGACTTTCGGTTGCATTGCCTATTTCTCCTGTCCTCTAGAATTTTATTTCCGATAAAATTTTTTAGCTAAAGAATGAGATCTAATTTTTCCTAAAATTTTAATCTGTTAGCCAATTATCTCATGTTCAGCGAATTATTGGGTTTGCTGGGCCGAAAACCGCTTGGTCAAGTTGGTCACGTGTGATATGAGAGGCGTAATTTGACATGAGAAGTGCTATTTGACGTGAGGATGCATTGTTGATGTTTCTCTCATTTCTCGATGTGCTGAATGCATTATTTTTCATGTTACTTTAATTCGATGATAGGAATGTCGATTTCCAACTTTTTACAGGGATCGAAGATTAGCTAATACTTTGATCTTCAAAAAGGATAGATGAGGTTAAAAAAGATGAAAACTATTGAGCGTTATTCATTGTTGGGATTTTTTTTGTTCATGTTGAAATTGCTCATGAGCCATTGATGTCATCTTAACATACATCAGAACTATTCGCACTATCATCCTTTATCACTGAAATGGAGCTGTTGAATAGTCAAACGCAAGATCGTACCGAAGAATGGCCCGTCAAATAATGTTAAATAGTATTATCAAATAAATCCTTAAGTATGGCATTATGAAGATTTTCGTCAAACCGTTTTCAAATTTGCTAAAAAAATTGCAGCTGCCAATTTTTCACTAATTTATTTTTGTTAAAGTTAGGGTTAGATGTACCACTATTTCATTTAATGATGGTAGATGTTATAAGCGAATGAATGATTTTAAGAACTTTGAATCTGTTATACATTCATGGATATGCATGCTTAGTTTGGATTTTGGACTAGAATTTTGTATGGTTTATTCGATTTAAAATTTACTTTTATCTGAATGCAAATGCTCTTCAAGCCTACCTAAAGCTCGTAACTTTAATTAATGAGAAATACTATACTTGTTTTCAGAGAGAAAGCTATGTATAATTTGGGGAAGTTATTCAGCTAAAGTTAGAAATTGTGTCTTAATAATATAACTTTTTTAAGGGTAGATTTCTCTATACAAAAACTAAAAAGGGAAAAGATTTTTTTTTTGCATATTTGAATAAATTTACCGATTACATATGATTTTGCAGCCTTAAGAAAAAGATGGAGTAGACTCTTCTCGTTAATTAAGCCTCTATTCCTTGAATATTAAGAGAATACGGACTCGATAAAAATATACTTTAATTTGAAAGAACTACATGAGATTCTTTTTAATAACTTTCAAAAATAAACAACAAGTTTCGCGATTGGTTCGGGAACGATTGAATCTTTTTACATCCTCATAATGATAATCCTTAATAATGACTACCATATAAGCACAAAACAAGTTGAAAGAAAAGTGTTAATTAACAGAATACAAAGAGGATAATGTCATTTTTAAAAAAAAGTGTCGTTTCTGATCGGTAAGAATTAGTTAATCGTAAATTGCGCAATAGTTAAATTTGAATGAATAATTATATTTTCCAAATGTTGACTAGAATAAATATTGAAGAAAATTAGAAAACCTTTGAAAAAGTGAAAAAGTAAAGCAGTTCAAATTCATTTCTCCTAAAGAATTTAGACATTTAGCATGATATTTTTATTGGCTATTTTACAATTTGTTACAATTATGTACAAACTCCATGAAAATGGTTTAGAAATCTAATGATCAGGTTATTTGGGATATTGAGTAGATTATTGGTTTTTAATTAGAAAATATGAAAATCTTGTGAAATTGAGCCATAAAATTTTAACTTATTTCTTCGAAGTGAAAGAGTTGAAATTAATCACGTTTTAATGAGATTTATTTCGAGAATTACACATTCATTTTTTTTAAATTACATAAAAGATTTCTGAAAACTTATCATATCAACTAATTTTAACGATCCGTCAGGGAAATAGCTTCGAAATTATCGCACTAATTGGCTGCTTAATCAATTTGATGACTAATGGAACTAATGGAACCATCTCCACCGTTAATCAGGAGTGGGAATTATGATAAACTGATATTAATCAGGAATTATTCTGAATGCTTTAATAAGATTTATTTTCAAGAGTTCTATTTCAGATATTTCTTTTTTTTTTTATACCATTTCCTGCTTTATAACAACCTGAATTGCAAAATTTCGAAAGAAATATACGGATTTGAAATTGCAGCACTTTCAAACATAACATGCTTTACGATGCTCGGATAATATTCAATGATTTTTCTACCGATTTGTGTTGTTTTGGAAATGATAAGTGATTTAAGTGTATTTATATCGGAACATATGCATGTCACTCTTTCTTGCGAAATTCTACATGATATTCTGCTATGTAAAACTAATTTATTTTTATGTGGAGAAAGACTTTCAGAAAAAAAATATTTGTGTTAATTCCTGAATATAATGAAAACCATGCCAAATATTTTGATTCTGTTTATCTGCATAATGAAAAATGTATCATTTAATGACGCTACCTTCTTGATTGCAGCAACATGTGTCACTTATCCGATTGTAATTTCGACATTTCCGGTTGTTTTCGAAAACTCATTCATCAATTATTATTGCTATAATTTTTTTGTAAGTAAAAAAGGAGTCATATTTTAAAATAATGCTCGAAATTTAGTTTCTCATTATTTAATTTTTTTCATATTTTTCTATTTTGCCGGCAGTTGTAGTTTTCTTTACTCATTTCTAAATCCAAAATTTTTTTTTTTTACTGGCAGTAGTTTCGTTTCATAAAAACGAATTTGTTTTTCTTTTCATTTTTGAAATATGCACTAAACGTATAGAAAAATCAATACTCTTAAGATATTTAAAAGATTGATTAATAGATTACTACAGCTATTTGATAAATATTGAAAGATTGTCGAATAAAAAAAAAAAGAAAAAAGGAAAAAAAAGATAAATTATAATATACCATAATTAATATGGAAATTATGATTTTTCATATCTTTTCCAACAGAAATTTCAAATTATTGCATTTGTAATTCAGTAAAACAAGCTTGATTTGTGTTTGTGCAGATAACTGAAAAAACAACTCGAAAAATCGAATACTAAGAAGCTTCTTCCAGCCTATTTTTATATTGGTGAAGATTTTGTAAGTGTAATATTTCATCGGATCATAATAACTTTGCGGCATTACATCAATATTTGATCATGTCGATAGGTGACAAACTTTAAACTATGTTATTTCTCTACCAGTTTCGAGTAATTTATTGTCAGCAAAAAAAAAAAAAAAGAAAAATATTAAATTTTTCATCCTTGATCATTTTTATTTCCAGAAAAGTTACCAAAAAAAATTTTTTAAATTTCAAAAAGCCAAAATGAAAGTTTTTGTTTACAATTTAAGTCTGTTGAACAGTTAAAAGATTAATTTGACGGAATGCTGTAGGAATATCAAAATATACTGAGAACCAAACAGGCAGCAAACTATATTCCTATATAAATCACTATAATCACTACTCATCGAAAACATTTCGAAATTACTCAGGACACAATAAAGAATATGAAGATGAAAAAATGTAGAAAAGGAAAATGAAATTCAAATAAAAACTTTTTCTTTTGATAATTTTCTTGATTTTTGAAAATTTTTTGAAAATTAG
This sequence comes from Onchocerca volvulus, assembly GCA_000499405.2. NCBI lineage: Eukaryota > Metazoa > Nematoda > Chromadorea > Rhabditida > Onchocercidae > Onchocerca > Onchocerca volvulus. The sequence continues at coordinate 15,937,133 of HG738137.1, read as the reverse complement.
CAATTTTTTTTTTTTTGTTTTGGTTTTCTTGCATTGTTGTCTGGTGATTTAGGTAATTTACTGGCTGAGTAACAATAATAAAACTTAAATTAAAATAATCTTCATTACATACCTTTTAAATACCATTTATTTCTCTAGCAATTATTTTTTACTCGCAACAGATCTTATATGATCTCTTTAATTTTCAAAAATGAACAGTTCGACGATGAATAGTTCACAGAAAATTTTGAAAACAATAAGCAATGTTTTTATGACTGCATTTTTTGTGTTTGTATATACGTGATTACACATTATTACATTTTTATGCTGTTGATAGATCGAACCAAGTCTATTGTATTGTGTAAATAAGATATTTATAAAAAAACAAAGAAATGTTGTAATTGCGAATGATGATTTCGTTCATAAGTAAAATTTCAGTATAATATCGATTTCATCCATGACATTGACATCGGCAACAGCAGCAATGATATCTAAAGTTTAATTTTATTACATTAATCAGTTGTTTTATCATTCTTAACAGTCCTTTTTCCTTAATATTTCTTCATCCTCTTTTCCTCTTTTTATCTTCTTATTTATCACTGCCAATATTGTATTTATGATGGATGTGTCCTAGCAAGAAATGGTGAATTTGATACTACAATATTTTTCAATTTCTAATTCTTTTAGCTTTCATAGTTTTAATAGAATTATTAGTTGAATTGGTGATGAAAAATTACCATCTTTTGTCATTTTTTTTTTTTTTTTGTTTTCTTCTAAAACAAAATTATTTAATTGAATGAAAATATATGAAATATACGAAGAATAAACTCACATGCAGCCACCACTTCCTTAACATTTCTTTCTGTGCTGTCGCTCCTCTGCACTTAACAATTAATGCCTGACCACAGCCACAACAGCAATTCCGTTTAAGCCGCTGACCTCTGAGTGAGGTTTGTTTGTCGGTAATATTTACGGAACTGTTATTTCCAACTGAAGCTTCGATGGTAGCTATCATTACTGATAGCTCCAGTAATAATACTAATGCAATCCACTTGAATCTCATTATCGTGAAATATTTGTAAAGTTGTCCTGAATCGTTATTTTTCGTCGATCAATTTGCTAAATAGAAGGCAAAGAAATTGTCATCATATGAAATAACGGATATCATTATCAGTGTTAATCATGTCCATAAAGGAAAATTCATTTTTTCAAGGGATTTGAATATTTTCTAATTTGTAAAAATGCCAATATCACTGATAGATATACTCAGGAGAAAATTAATTAAATAACAAAAGTTTGTAGGATCAACTGAAATAAAAAAACTTTAAATACATTATCTTCTATGCAATTGCAACACTATGAAAGTAATCTATTCGTCTCATTTTATTAAATTAAAGCTATCAAGCATTTCAGGTTTGCATGCATGCATTAGAAAGGGAAATAAATTTTTATGTCAACGAATCAAAACGTGAAGTACAGCGTACTGATGTATACACTAAAATTTTTTATTTATTAAATTCATGATATTTTTCATGATATTTCATGATATTGCATATGTAAATATATCGATATTTCTGATGATAAGATACTGACATGTTGTTTGGTTTATTTTAGCAAAATGATCATTAAAATTCAAAATTTTAGTCTATTGATATCGGCAAAAGATATCATTAATTCATACTGAGGTAATTCCTATTTAAATTTATTGTTGCATACATCTATCGAATAACGAAAGATTATTTTGCAAAATTTTTGGATTTTCCTAATTCCTCTTTTGGCATCTAGCAAACTGATTTTCTTTCGATTTATCATTAATCTTAGACAAAATTTTTTTAAGAAACTAAGTTATAGAAACTGCGCAGAAACTTCCGAATAACAACTGAATGTAAAACGACTAAACTATCATATCGAAAACCTTGTAACTATTTGGAATTGCGGATTCTTTCCATGAACAATATCACCAACTAGATGACTATTTAAATAAAATTTTGAAAAACTACACGTTTTCAAACAATTTCTTTAAAAAAAGCACAAAATTGAAATTGTAGATATTAGGTCTTGTATGAATGAAATTAGCATAAACATGAAACATTTTATTGAAACTAATCTTTGATGATATGTCCTGGGAAATTTCTCTGTTAAACTTAATATAAATTCTATAATGAGTTGATATTAGTTGAGCAGAATGAGCACCATCCAGTATAATGATGAGTTTTCCAGTCTGATAACTTCACATATTAAATTTATACTTTAATCTTGCGCTCAAACCTGTTTTATTTCAATACGGTTATGTATGGGTTTTGTAAAATTTTGCATCCCAGTTAGTTCCACGCTTTGTTGTGATGGTCTTTTTCAAAAGTATATTTTCTTCAATTGCCGTTTTAAGTGATTAATATCTCCATTGATTTTGTAGTCGCGGAAGAACAGAATAAGCGAAATGAGAATGAAAAGTGCAATTTTTTCTTTCGTTTTTTTTTCTTTGTATTTGGAATGTAATAATTAAAGTTTATTTAATTCAAATCTAACAGAGTATGTATTAGATCTCAGTGTTAAATTGATAATGGAAGAATTTTCTACGTCCAAAAGGTTGATTGGATGATTCATTGGTTAGATGGTTCTTGACACTAGTTCAATACTTATCCGTGATTCATTGCCACATATTTCAAAGTTACATTTTCGTTATTCAAAAAACGAAGGAGGAAAAACCTTATTTTCTGGTAAAACCAAACATGAGAAGAAAATGCAGTCATGGAAGCATTTAACAAAAATGATGACACAAAAACTACTTCTCTCCCTTCATTAAACATTGCATGGCAACTTTAAACTTCCTCTTTTTTCAGTTATAATATTTTAAATTCGCTTTTTCACGCGTATATCTTCATCACTTGTATAATCGTGTATCACTGTATTATTTCGATAATCCATAAATCAACAAAACAAAAAAAAAAAAAAAATCAATTATTTAATCATTATTTAATCATCATTTGGTTGCTAAAGACTTTGAATTAAGGATATATAAGTTGAAATAAAGAAAAAAAACTACTAATTAATAATGAACTATTAATCAAATTATTAATCAATAATTCCTTTTGAAGCAACATATAATGCCCTTAAAATTTGCAGAAATATCATTTTGTGAACATTTTTATTTGATTAATCAAATCCTTCTGTTGTGAAAGTGTGTTTGCGGGATTTGAGTTTATATTGGAGAATTTTGCAGGACAGTCGTTGGCTTTAGTTTATTCGAGTATATATTGATTGATGGAACTAAATTTTGATTAGGAGCAATCAATGATCCAAGTTGAACAGTTAGGCTGATTAGTCGTGTGTCATGATAGAACTGCAATTGTGATTTATATTGGGAGTATTTTAACAATCCAATAAGATAGCTACGAAAAAAATGTTTTGAGATTAATGTTGTAATGCAGTTTCATTGGATAGGAGAAAGAAAAAAAATGATCTGGTAAATTACAGATAAAAGAATTGATAAACAAAAATGAACATCTAGTGAAAAACAGATAAAACAATTGATAAGCTAAAATGAACATCTCTTGAGAAAACGGATAAAGGAATAAGTAAAAATAAATAGAACATTTGGTGAGATTTTTATGTTGCAAATTATTCCCGATATTTTTAACTATTTGTTAATATAATTTTTAATTAGTTATAATTTCGAATTTCGTCACTTTCGCGTTATCCCTGAAGAAGAGCGATTGAGAAATTTTTGAAGGAAGTACGATGGGGTTGTAGCAAAAAGCAATCTGTTCGTTAGAGGAATTCTGACCTTCGATTTTATTCGAAAGAATCAATTTCCTTCAAAAAAAAAATATTCATTATGCTAATTGGGAGTTCCCCACGATTTGCTTTTTCAGGGCATAAAATACGATAAACGGATCAGATGATTTCAATTTTTTAATTTGACGACAAATCAATCAATTCAGTGGCCTTGTCTATTTGGGTTTCCATTTGTCTGACCAAATTCTCTTCTTGTTCATCTATTTCTTTCCATATAGATTCATCCCTTGGCTGATCAGCAGTTTTGGATTAGAGTTTATAACGTTTTTGTTTGACAATTTGTCGATACCTTCATCAATGATAATATCACAATTCATTAAATAAGCCTCGGTGAAATCACAATTCGAGTTCATAATCATTCTATTTTCTCTAAAGATGGGTGAGGTCTAGAATTCATCTATAATGACATTTTCGCATTAAATTCTCCAATCCTTTTATAAAGGCATCGTATTATTGTTTCTTTCTCAATCCACAAAATGATATTTGTAACACATTTCCCGTCTTGCATGCTGCAGTGTGTAGCATGTCAAGATCTGGTAGTAATCTCTTACTGTCGTAAAGGAATATCTCACCTCTGATGAGCATGAAGTTCATGGTTGATTGGCAGCTGGTTTCTACCAAGCCATATGAGTACTGTATGTCCTGATTTGTTATCCATTTACAAGATAAAACTTGTCTTAATCTTATTCCATTTAGTTCCCTTTCGATCATCTAAATTAAGATGATATAGATGAAGTAGTAATTTGATGAAATACTACAAACATTGATAATCTGAGGAAGGATTTAGAAGGTACAGTTCGCGTGACATTACTGCATTTGATTGCAGATATCCGTGGGTTCGAGTGTTTACTGTAACTTTAGTCATCGTGAAGTTTTTCTCATAATTTTATTGAAATTCCATTTTTATGACATATTGAAAGGAATACCTGATATCTAGTTACAGTCTTTCATTAATGTAGATTGAATTGATGCCAAAACAACCACAGAAATCAAAATTAAAACTATTCGCTAGAGATAGATGATTCGCATCAAATTACGCTTCTGTGCAGCACTTCTGGATCTTGAAGCGATGGGTTCTTGTGACTCTAATTTTTTAATTGATTCTTCTAAAGTTGGTGATTGGAAATTTGAGTTTTCGTTATCATCAAATACAAGAAGGTACAATATGTTCATTGGTTGATTGAGTAGTTTACCATGCGACATTTCTATTATAGCATTCCTAACTTCTTCATCCTTTCCTCTTTCAATTTCCATTATCTTTGCTAGTTTCCACATATCACGGGAAGCTTCTGTTTCATTAATCAGTACAATTCTTTGCTCTTTAGGTTCCCTTACCTCTACAATTTTTGGGGAAATATGTTTTCTTTGGTTTCATTCTCTTAAGCTAGCTAAATATTCTCTTTTCCATAAATTCCCAAAATCATCTGAAGCCCTATTTCTTTACGACCAATTTTTAACCAGTTTCTCTTATACTCATTCTGTAAGGAAGTGAATTGCTCTCGGTCGTCATTGCAAAAAATTTCAGTAACTAAGGAGGCATCTAGTGAAATAAAATTAATTGGGCGTATAATCATGCAATCTTCAAAATTTACATATTTCAGCGGGCAGGTGTTTAATATACCTTCTATTTTCACGATTGGTGTGCTACAATGTTCGCTTCATAATTTTTAAGAAATAATTCTGCTACAATAATTTTCCTCCAGTAGTTCTCTTCATAGCTTTCTTTGTTAGGCCAATCAATCGTTCATAACTCACCATTCCATGAAGCTTTTGATGTGGTACTCTTCCAAATTATTCCCTTCACTGTCAGAAAGCTTCTTATTTTATTAGTGTATTTCATAATAATATTAAAGACTAATTGAAATTGATAGCATCACTCAGACCTAATTGAAGGTATCCTCGTCATACATTGAATCGTCTTAGCACGTGCACAAAGCTTTCGGCAGATAATTCATCTACCACTTCTAAATATACAGCTCTTAATTGTAAAACTTATAAATATAGCTACTCACCTTTTAATTATTCCATCTTCATTTTTAATAGAAAAAGGACTCAAATAATCCAATCCAACAAGTTCAAATGTTCGAGTTCGTTTAAATCGAATTTCTGGTAGATGAGGTATTACTGGCAACTGGAATTAATTTGGGCTTTGTCTTTTGCATGCCATACATTTGTTTAATCGTTTAATTTCAGTTCTGCCTGTAGGTCTCCAGAATTGTAGAGGAAAGAGTGGTTCTGATTGATTTGTGATTTTAGAATTCTAGAGTCGTTGGATTGGAGATTTTTCGCTGTTGCGACAAGTTTCAATAGCTTTATTAAGTTTACACGATATTACAAACAATGTCGCACTTTACAATAACTAATAATGAGAAAAGAACAATACGCAAGTAGTGTAAATAATACCAATATTGATCCTTTGATGAATTGTTGCCTATGCTCCGTTGAGATTGCTTGATATTGGCTGTCAACGTTTGCAACTGATACTGATATAGGAGAGCCTATCGCTGATTTAGATCCTTTATTGCTGATAAATTGACAATGTAAACACTTGTAGACACTGAAGCCGCCACTAGCCTTGATTAACTGATGATAGGAATGTTGAAGAAACTGCTGCCGTTGCTGGTAATGCAGTCAAGCAGTGATCCTGCTGTCCCGAAAGTTCCTCTTTTGTATGGTCATTTTTGATAGGGGCGAAGGTTCATACATTGGTCATGCAAAAAAGATATGGTATAGATAAAGACTAAAGAATAACAGAAAAGCAATGTTTAAAATATTTAAACAAAGAACAAAGATTTAATCTCTACATTATTCGACAATTGACATAATTGCAACTATTTGCAATCCTTTAGACAAAGAGCGTGACATTAACCTTTATGACATTTCAGACATATTTCACAATCATTTCCAATCCGTAGATAAAGGACATGGTATTAATCCTTATAAAATTCCAGACATTAACATGTTTTACAACCATTTAATTATTTTTACAATAATTTACAGCGCGTTTTACAGCCATTTACAACTCTTAAATAAAGCACATGAGCATTTCAGCAGATTAGACGATGAGAAACAAAGGGCCATTGTGCACCACTTACATGCATGAAATTACAAATTTTTATTATAAACAACATTTGGATTACGTGGCATTTCGGTTTACCGACAAGAATTTCTTTTTCAATTTCGATAATGTATGAGCGGTTCCTATATATATATAATTGTTTGTGCTGTTGTCGTATTATATATTCAGGTATACGGATTATGTCTTGAAAGAAAGCTTAGATGTGTACTACCTGTATAATTTCCTGCACTATCTTCTCCGAACTTTCCAGAAATGATCGATCTCGTTATGGTATAGATTCCATTGGATATTTCTTCTTCAGTTATTGCGTCTGATTGTACTTGCATGATCCCGTAGCTTCTTCACGGACCAACAATGCTAGTTCCAGCTTCTTTCGATATGAATTTTAAAAAATTTTTTTAATACCCACACAGTAGTTCTCTAGAATCTTAACCACCTGCTAATCGATCTGCATCCATTAATTGAAAATTTCTAATTATTACAAATTTTGTTGTAGCCGTTGCTAAATAAATTTCGCTTCTTTTCTCGTATTCGTGTTCCTCGATATTATATTCCTATTGCTGCCAGTTCATTTCTTCTTTGGCTAACCAAAATGATCGTTTTTATCATAATTCGCAATTTTTTAAGTTTGGAGAGATTTCCTTCGTAGCAAGATCAACTGGATGTACGAAAAAGAAACGAGTCGTCAAAGATCAAAGAAAACGATTCGAATTGTGCGTTGAAACATTGAAATCAATCAACCAAAATGATTAGATCTCATCCAACAATCAACGCCTTCAACAAAAAGAAAAAAGGAAGAAGGTAAGCATGCAAATATGGACAGTGACAGTCAAGGTATTTTAAACTTAATTAAAGTATTATAATTTCAAATTCCTATTATGAAGGTTTTGAATTAGCACTTCAACGTACAAGTCCGATAGACATTAAGGAGTAATTCTTGTATGCTAACCACCCAACAATAAATTTACCACAGTTACCATTACCATCCTTTAGTGGAGATGCAAAACTTGACGTGAATTCAGAAATAGTTTCAATGCAGCTTTACATCATCAGAAAATCCCAAACATTCAAAAACTCATCATTTCATCTATTTGATTAGCTTGTGGGCATACAGTATTGGTTGCCCATTATTTGTGTAGATTATAGATTGTCTGATTCGCCGACCGTAGAACACGCAACATATAATTTTCCATGTGAGAAACAATCTATCTATAATCTAAACCGCACAATTCTAAAAATTGGATTTGAGTTTTATTGATGGTGGCTGCAAATGTCAATCGAATTGGGAATCAAAATCTTTTGAATTGATATGATATTCCGTTGAAACAAAAAATGCGAGAAATGAGAACATCTTCACCTTTGAAAGATTTTGTCAAGTTTTTTGTTTCTACGATATTGTTCTCTAAGTTCTTTTTTACTGCAAAACGTGCCGTTCAAAATTTTGGCTGGTTGATTTCGCAATATGATAATTGGCACACCGATTTTTAACTGCAGTGTAGTGGCTTTCCCGGCAGATCAAGTGAATTCAAAAATTTTGTTGGATAATTAACTGCTTTATCTCCACAACAGTGTCGACGGATTTTTATGTGACTGACAGAATAATATTGTTAAGTTCATCGATGGCTTTGTTCTTGGCCTCAAGAATCGCTCGTTCACCAATCCTGATTCTTATAACTGGTTCACATTTTTGGAAAACTTAAATTGAATATCGGAAAACGCCAATTATGATTCTTATAATTGGCTTGGAAATTGAGAAACTTAAATTCAACCAGTTTTTGTTTTGACGTCAATATATTGAAATTCATCCTCAGGCCAGATCAACCGGCAACTTTTTGTTCTCAGTTTCCAGCAATTAATGTGAGAATACCTCAGCTAATAAATCCTTTGTAACTGGATACGTATATTTGTAGTTAATTTTAAAATCTTTACCTATCGCCACAAAGTATTTCAGGCAGGCATTACTTTTGTCCACTGGTTCGATTATGGAATTACAGGTAATGTTTGCCTGAAATCTCTTACAAGCAATATTACTGTTTCCACGAAAATTTTGTAATGATCGATCGAGAGCCTCGAGCAATTTTTTTTTTCTTGTGTCACCGCACATTCATCTCAGGTCTCAGATATAAGTTTACATTTCTGCAGTATTTTGCAGTAATTTAAACTACCATGCCGGATGTTTTGGAAATGTTGCACATGGAAGTTTCAATGAATTGCATGTTCAATGGCAATTTCAAAGTGGAATGACCAGATCTTCTACATGGTGGCAATGTCGCAGGCTATTCCGACTATGCAAAAGTAAGATTAGTGACATAGTCTTTTTAGGATCTATTGTTGCCAGAATTAATCTAATTAGGAACGTTTTCCAAGTTCCTCCTGGCATATCTAGGAAGAAGATTTCTTCAACTCCGTTACTGACAATTCGCATTATTTGATTGTAAACCTTGATTGCACATATGGTAAACGATTATCCTTGTTGTAATTTTGTTCACAACGCAATTCTACATCGAATAAGCAGCAGCAAATTTTGACTGTGCATCCTCAAATCTGGTTGCGCTTAGCTCTGTTGTTTTCTCGACGTATTTGAACGATTTTTAATCTTCTTTGCTCATTCGTTGATTCCCATTCTTTCTCAGTTTGATTTGCAATTAATATTCGCAATTCTTCCGTTGTGCGTGTACGATGACCTAAGTTTGATCGTCTGGCGAGGCATTATTTGAGCAGATTGATTGTACCCAAACTGTCCTCGAAATTATTTGAGAATATCCAAGCAATGTGATCACCGGATTATTCTTTCCTTTATTACTTACAAAGAAGAATAGAATTCCTTGACTGTCGATTTGTTGCTATTGCTACATCGATCTGATGTAAAACTGTCGCTGTGTTGATGATAAAACTCCGAACTGAACTATTTGTTGAATTCGAGTTTTTGTGAAACTTAAAACTGATTGTGCTCCAAAATCGAACCTTTTAAATTTTTTCGAAACTCCTCCTCTTTTCCTGATCTCTAACATTTTGCTTTATGATTGATTGATCACACTTTGTTTATCTGTTAATCGAAGTGTTTTGCTGGGAAACATGTTTATCGTTACGGAGACGCTATAAAGAAGTACTTGTATCTACATGGAAACATTTGCCTATTTAATGCAACGTGATGACAAAATTTCAAATTAATCGGTAAAGAACTTGAAAAGTTGTATCAAACTGAATAACGAACATTTAGGCAAAGAGGAAATCCAAGAGAAGACCTAATATTAGAAATCAAAAGCCAATCCGAAAATTGCTTGAACGAAATGTTTCGTTTCGTACTATCATGAACTTGATATTTTTGCGACACAACTACATTCCTCATGAAGCAACAAATAAATGAAAAAGTTTAAACAAGTTTATTCGAATACAACGTTATATTTCAAATCAGTCGTTGAAGAACTTCAAAAATTGTACAAAAATAAATAATGCAGGAAATCGGGTGGTGAATGCAGAAAGTAGACGTAGTCGATAAATTCGTTTCACTAATGAAGGCGTCGTCAATAAAATCTGTCTACGACATGAAGGCGTGGTGCAATGCATGATTAAAAAATTCAGTTCGCTCACTTACTTTTACTTGCCACGGCATGACACGCAAAAAAAGTAAGCATGTCTATATAAAAACATGCATCTGTTGCTATGCAGAATTATATCAAAATTTAAAGGAATCGATGAAGAAATTTTGGATATTTAAGGCTTACAACGGCGAATATTTGCATTTTTATTCAAATATACTTGAGAAAAAAAAACTTTTTCAAAATGATAAAAATTCTTATCAAATAATATTGAATTTGTTATAATTCATGTGATTTGCATGCTTAGTTTGGATTTTAGACCAGAATTTCGTATAGTTTTTTCGAATTATACCATATTTTATCTGAATGCACATGCTCTTCAAGCCTACCTAAAGTCTCAAATTTAATTAATGAGAAATACCATACTTCTTTTCAGCGCAGTAAAGCTACGTGTAATTTGGGGAACTTATTCAGCTAAAGTTAGAATTTGTGTCGTAATCATACAAATTTTATCGAAGTTAAATTTCTGGATACAAAAAACTGAGAACGAAAAAGATTGTTTTTTTATAGTGGAATAATTTTACCGGATTATGCATAACTTTACAGCCTATAAAAAAGATGCACTAGATACTTCTCGTTAATTAAGCCTCTATTCCTTGAATAAGTCTGATTAAGATTCAGTAAAAATATAATTTAATTTTACTAAGCTCAATTTTCTTTTTTCTTTCTACTGAAGGATTTTTGAATGTACGATGTTGCAATGTTTAGGTTTATCACGGTGTTTGGCTTACGATATATTTCATGTGTATGTTTATCCGTCAGATAATGGCTCGATGTTCATTTTATATAGTAAAATATGAAAATCAGTTCTTACATTTAACGTGATAATTCATGTTTCTTTTATATATTAGCATAAATTCTATTGAAAGTTCGAAATAGATCAATAGTTCACTTTTTTCTAAATGGATTTTTTTTTAGCAGAATTACAATAAAGGAGAAAACACAGGATGTTGATCAAAACCTTCAAACATAACTAGAGAAAAGGGCCAAGTGTTGATCATCAGAGATTAGATGATCAAATTCGTACAATCTCAGTAAATATTTGACTTTGACTGTTTTCTGTGATCGTTTTTGGCTAAATCTGATGTGCATTTCGTTTTTGATGACAATTTTTTGAAATTTGTTCCTGATTAAAGTGTTATTCGCTTTTTTTTTTTCCTATATTAAACATCCAATTGTTGCTTATTGATCTAGTAGGAATTATTTATGAGACTTTTTAAGTTTTCTGAGATATTATATATCATATCGATGACCCTCAAAAAGCTTGCTTGTTGAGGTATCGATACTGTAAATGGAGATAGAAAAAGGTATTGGATATTCAATTATTCATGATTGTCATCCTTTTTCAGTTAATATCTCAATCCAATCATGTCAGTTCTAAATTCAAATTATTCTCCAGTTTTTTTCACAAGCATGTTCCTATATTTTTTAAGAGAATTATGTAAAAATTGTCAATGAATTAATTAGAGATTTACCAACTGAAATTTGAAATCTTGATCGCAATCGTATCGTATTCAATCGTTATCATAGCACACATCCAGATTATTTGCATCATGATCTTGGTTTTGATACAGGCTATACTCTTACTGTTCATGTCAGCGCAAACAGTCAGGTTATTTTTCCATAAATTTTTTTCGTTTTACTATTATTTTTTTCTCCATTTTTTGTAAGCGATAGCTTCGCTTTGATGCAACATAATTCCTCAGTGAACGTAATTTCAAATATCCAGACATACTTTTGATCTATTTTTTCCATTCTTCTATAAAGAACATCCGTTAAGAACAACTGTAAAAGTTCGTTTCAAATTCGTGAATAAAAACATTATTTTCTCAAAGCAAATGTATCAATTTCATTGCTTCTACCAAGCCTTTTATTAAATCCTATGAATCCAAGGACATGCAATTCCTGAATAATGTGTTGCACACTTGATTATCAAATAAATTAGATTATAAAATTGGCATTCTAGATCATAAAATGGAACCTTCTTGATATTTAAAATCTCTTATACAAGAAGATGAAGTGATTGGTGATGACTGGTAATCAGATTATAATTTCCGGCAGAATGGTCACAAAAAATGAGAAACAAGTATTCAATAACTTTCAAAGATAAACAACAAGTTTCGCGATTGGTTCGGGAACGATTGAATCTTTTTACATCCTCATAATGATAATCCTTAATAATGACTACCATATAAGCACAAAACAAGTTGAAAGAAAAGTGTTAATTAACAGAATACAAAGAGGATAATGTCATTTTTAAAAAAAAGTGTCGTTTCTGATGGGTAAGAATTAGTTAATCGTAAATTGCGCAATAGTTAAATTTGAATGAATAATTATATTTTCCAAATGTTGACTAGAATAAATATTGAAGAAAATTCGAAAACCTTTGAAAAAAGTGAAAAAATATAGCAGTTCAAATTCATTTCTCCTACAGAATTTAGACATTTATCATGATATTTTTATTGGCTATTTTACAATTTATCACAATTATGTAAAAACTCCAAGAAAATGGTTTAGTAAATTCTTTGATCAGATTATTTTGGATATTGAGTAGGTTATTGGTTTTTAATTAGAAATGTGAAATTTATGAAATTGAAATTGAACCATAAAATCTGAAATTTAAATAATAATTAAAAAATATTTGTTTCTTGTTAAAATATCGCATTGTATTGTGCAGCAATTTTTTTTTTTCTCTAATTTTTTATACCAGACAAACAACATTTTAGCAAAAAGTCAAAAATTTTTCGGATGATATTTCTAAACTCCAAACTTCTTGTAATTTTCAAAAATTAAAAATTATTTTTAAAATTAATTGTTGTGGAGAGAAGATTCAGATTAATTTGTAATTTGAAATTCTTGATTCGTTAGATTGGAGTTCCTCTTATTGTTTGTGACTTCACTAGGTCAACAATAGCCGTTTTTGAATTTGTATTATATTATAAATAGTATCGCGCTTTACAATAATAAAAAATACAAATGAACAATACGCGATAAATATAAAGGATACCAACAGTAACGTCTTCTGACGAATTGTTTGTTGCTGTCGTTAAAATCGCTTTATCCTGGCTGGCAACTGATTTGCACTGATACTAATTTTGAAGGGACCGGCGTTGAAAAAGGATGCTAGATTTATAAACACCAACATTGAAGAGTCCGTTCGCAATTTAGCCTCTTATTGCTGATGAACTGGCAATACTGATTGTAGACACTGAATCAAAACACTGTTGCCAGCCGCTGATACTGATCCTGTTGCCCAAAAGCTCCCTTTTTATATGGCATCCTTGATAGACGGTAGAGTTTCGCATATTCATACAAAAGATTGGTATGGACAAGGACTAAAGGATAAGAAATAGGTAATGCTTAAAACATTTAACAAAGAACATATATTTTGACAATTGACATGATTTACAATCATTTTACAATCCTATAGATAAAGTGTCTGATCATTAATCCTTATGAAATTTCAAACACTGATTGTAAATTGTTTTACAATCATTTACAATCCTTCGTAGATAAAACGCATGGGCATTATTAGCAGATTATAGGATAAGAGACAAAGACCATTGTGTCGCGATATGAAATAAATGACTTACATGTATGAAAAGTACTACGAATTTCTTTTATAAACGACATTTGGATTATGTCAGCATTTCTGTTTTGCCGACATTCTTGATCGAAGAAATCAATGCCATCTATCGGCACATTGCTTTCTAACGGCATTCCTTGTTCTCGATTTTATGATCCAGTCAAATATATAATATCAAGAAAAAGGGCATATGAAAAGGACATACGAATATGTAGCATAGTTTTTCATTTCATCTTTTGTGTATTCCCTCTCGGTTCTCTGAGTCATTCTCCACCTCTTCTCCATCTCCATTCATTATTTTGTTGACTTCGAGAGGGATGGGACATCTCCAATTTTGCAATTCTTACTCCATCTCTACCTTTTTTGAGTTTTTCCTTTACCTTTGCTGATTTCCTAAAACTCGAGGAACTTTTAATTCATCTACTAATACTATCTCTATTATTGGCGTACAGTTCTTCGAGTTCTTAGGATTTACGTGTTCTCTCTGTGTTCGTTCCCTAAGGCTTGTTAACTACTCTTTTTCCAAAACGTATCGAGTATTTTTAATGTTCCCGTCCAATGTATCTGGTATTTCCTGTCTTGAATTCGTCCAGATCGTCCGCTGTTGATAATTGCAGAATTCGACGGGACGTATTATTTTACAGTCACTGAAGTTCGCGTCTTTTAATAGTTAGCATGCATAAATTGGAGAAATGTTTTGAAAAAACATTTTGATTTTTTATTTTTTCTGTTTTATTTTGTTTACCTATGTATGTGCATCACTGATGAAACAAAATTATATCAAATTGATGAATGATCAATTGACATCACAATTATCATCTCTTAAATGCTATCTCTTCTTGCTAACGAATATCAAGCATAACTCGTTTTCTTATGTTGATAGTTCAAATTTTATGAGACATTCGTTTTAATCTGTATAAATAAAAATATGAATGTTCGTTGTGGCTTTTGACACAACGTTGCAAGTTCTTTATCGACTGCTTTGAAATTTTAACACATTGCATTCGAAAGGCGTATGTTTTTATACAGATATACCTAATTTTTCTTAACATGTCCATTAAAAAAAATATGTTTCCCGCAAAAGATTCCTATTAACGGATAAACAAAACGAGGTCAATCAATCATTGAGTCACTGCTCGAAATAGTCGACAAATCTATATAAATAAAAATAAAAACTTGTTTGTCTGTACAAAACGCCGCCCTTTGCTTTCAAATTTTGACACAACGTTGTATTCGAATAGACGCACGTTTTTATCTAGGCACATTTTTTTTTTTTTCACGTGTCATGTCCATAACAACTAAAAGTAAGTAAGGGGCGGGATTTATTGACTCCGTCTTCCTTTTTTCTCTCATTCTCCTTCCTCCATCTCTCTCCCCTTCTTTTCCTGAATAATGACAATAATAGTGATAATAATAATAATTTTATAATTATAATGACAATAGTAATCGTAATTACAATTATAATTATAAATAATTCGTTTATTTTCCATATAGCATTGTATTCGAATAAACGCGTGTTTTTAAATAAATAAGGCGAGTAATTTAAGTTTTCGTTTGTTTTTTGCTTTTTGAGAGATGTAACTCGTTTATTTGTTGATTTGTGGGTTATGTAATTGCATTGCAAAAATGTCGAGGTCATGATAATATGTAACGAAATGTTCCGTTCATCTGTGGGCATACAATATTTTTGTTATTCTGTGTAGATACAGAGATTGTTTGGTTTGCCGTTTCTAGAACATACAATTGTCCATGTGAGAAGCAATCGGTCTCTAGACCTAAACCACGCAATTTCAAAAATTGACCCTGAGCTTTGCCCTGAGCTTTATTGATGGTGAAGCAAATGCCAAGCGAATTGGGAATTGCAATCTCTTAAACTGAAATGACATATCCGTTGGAATTATATAAATGCGAGGCATAAGGATATCTCCACCTTTGAAAGATCATATCAAGATTGTTGTTCCTACGACACTGCTTACTAATTTTTTTACTGCAAATCTGATAATTCGCGACATGGTAATTGGCACACCGATTTTGGCAGATCGAATGAATTCAAAAATTCTGTTGGATAATTAACCGCTTCATTGTTTCCACAGCAGTATTTTGTATGTAATATTAGACTGAATAATATTGCGAAGTTCGTAGACGTTCTTGTTCTTGGCCGCAAGAATAGTTCGTTCACTCAGCCAATCGATGATTCTTATAATTTCAAACCAATGGGGAATAGTTTTTCAACCAATCTTCTTTTGACGTTAATAAATTGCGCAAGTTATGAGACAATGAAATTTGTCGTGAGGTCAGATTAACCGGCACCTTTTCGTTCTCAATTTCCAGCAATTGATGCGAGAATATTTCAGATGATCAATCGCTTTGCAGCTGAACACGCATATTTATAGTTAATTTTAATGCCTTCACGTGTCGCCACAAAGTAAAAAGCATTTATTTTGTTCGTTGGTGTCGATTGAGAATTACAGATAATGTTTGCCTGAAATCTCTTGCAGGCAATATTAATGCCTTCCCGAATGGTCTGGTATTTCCATACAAGTTTTTCAATGATCGATCAAGAACCTCGAGCGATTTTTTGTGCTCCATTGTGCATTCATCCCAAACAATAAGTTTGCATTTTTACAATACTTTTCCCATACTGGATCTCTTAGAAATCTTGCATGTGGGAGTTTCAATGACTTGCATGCTCAACGGCAATTTCAAAGCGGAATGAGCCCTTTTTCCACCTGGTAACAAAGTTGCAGCTATTCCGGACGATGCAAGAGCTAAGGTTATGACATTTTGAGATCGAATTACTGCTAGAATCAATCTAATTAGGAATGTTTTATCAGTTCCTTTTGCGTATCTAAAAAAGAAGATTTCTCCAAAGCCATTATTGAGAGTTTGTATTATTTGATCTTGTATGCTTTTTTGATCATACGTTAGCTTAGGAATATTGAATTGCATAAAAGATCAGCCGTGTTGTAATTTTATTCACCACGCAATTCTACATCGAACGAAGCAGCAACAAAATCGAATTTAGGAATTTGATTAGGATATGTGTCATTAATGCATAGTTCCTAGTGTCGATCGTTCTTCGGCAAATTCAAAGCTTGACATGTACTGCGGAAAGTAGCATGTGTAACGCCGTTGACAATTTTTTATTGCTGGAAGGAGATTGGATCGGGCACATTTACTAACAATATGCGAAGAAAGAAGTATTCGTCTTGATTAGGATGCACGATATACAATTTGCCTATCGTAGTTCGTTTGAATGTGCCAAGTCGCTCGTTAATTGGTTCTCCTTCCTTGCGTCGTTCAAATGATTTTCTACTCGCATTCTATTTTGCAATACATAGGCACTTCGAATATAGTATTTTTACAATGCGTCAATTCAACTGAAAAAAAAAAAAAAAAAAACAGTTAACGTTGCAGCCGGTGGATTCGGGCTATTTGTTGCATATTTGCACACTTGTTCATTTTCTGGATGTACTGCAAAGTGAACAACAGCTCGACTTCGTTCATGTATGCGAAATGAAAGAATTCGCCACACAGATTCATTGCTGTTTATGTATCTTCCAGCCTAATATTGCGTGATTTCATCGACATATAATACCGCATTCCTATCATTTCTTTCAGGCTGCACACCAAAATCTGTCATGTCGCTGCCTTTATTCACGTACTTATAAATGTATTTGATTGATTTAACGGAATTACAGTATTCCACGTTATGTGAGCTTTGTATGCTTTTAATAGCAAAGGTGAATATGGAACAACCCACCGGTTATCTACTTGGATGTCATTCATCCACATGTGTATGGTTGCTAATTTACCGCCATCTTCTTCTGACTTTCTTTTGTATAAATGATATCCATCGTTTCTTGTAACTATGTCTGATAATAATGCTCGAGGAATCTCCTACAGTATTTTCCGTCTATTATGCATGATGAATTTGGATTCAGTTTACCGCAAGGTCCATGTATCATATTTTTTGTCACAAATTACTGCGCCAAACGACATCATTTGGAAGTACGAGCTGTTTTTCTCGATTTTAGATAAAAATTTTTTCGTGATTTTAGATAGGAAACGCTTTGATTCGGTGGTATATATGGCAACCAAAGTTTTTAATGGCTCTAGTTGTTCTTAAGTTGAGGCAGTTTAGCTTTTTTTTCCCGACAGCGCAACACATTCCTTTCGTTTCTCCATTAAATTTCAGAGCCTTGCAATAAAGATATACTTCAATCATAGTGCCGATGAGAACATGCGGGCTGAAATTATAATCATCAGTTGGGCTGTACCAGAATGCAAAACGACTGTAATCGCATGATTGCATGATCAAATCCACAGATAAGCGACGAAGATCGACGCAGCAATAGCAACAGTTTGAAGTTCCAAGGGTTCCAGTTCGACAGCTCAAAGCAGTAGCAAAAATCCGCCAATTCACTTGAATAGTATACTTCTCTGTCAGTGACAAAGGAAAGAACAACTAGTGATCAGTTTATCTGGCTATTCTCTGATAATTGTTTGTTACGGCGAATCACTCTTCTCAATCGCTAAAACCTATCTCAACAGCATTCATCTCTGTCACACAAGACACAAAATACTTCCTCATACCTATTGCTGACCTAGCCGAATCATAATAACATGAATCAATTTCCAATCCAGTCAAACTACAAATAAAATTACAAAGCATCAGTTTTCTTCCCCAACACTAGCAACGTTGTGTCAAAATTTCAAAGCAATAAGTAACGAATTTTCGATATCTAAGATTTTGAATTAGTATAGATAAGGTGCATGTTTAAGAAGTTTCGGAGGTTTAAGATTTTGAACAAACGAACATTGATATTTTTCTTTATATAGATTAGCTGGAGTCGGACACTCGAAGCATGGCTGGCCCCCATAGACTAGCTGGATTTCGCATGGCTGAATCGAGCTAGGGTAATATAAATGAAAAGCTTTTGACACATCGTTGCAAATTCTTCATCAATTGATTTGAAATTTTGAAACAACGTTTCATTCGAATATCGCGTGTTTTTGTACTTTTTCTAATGGATTTATCTACACTTTGTTTTATAGATATATCTACGTGTTTTTATAAATATATCTACATTTTTTTTATTTTATCTATCACACCTTTAATAGGTAAAAATAAGTGAGCAGACGTTTTTATTGATATAGATAGCTGTACCAGCCACGCTCCGCATGGCTGGTCTAGCTAGTTGGTTAAAATGTTGAAACCAAAGTGAATGAGATACTATGTAACTTCTAATTTTCGAATCCTTTCAATTTTCCCCTTTGAACTTTTTGTATGAAAACCAAAGAACACATATGCCATTAAATATGAGAGATCATGTTTAAGCAAAAGCCGTGGTAGTGGATTAATAACTATCAGATTTTTGTTTATAATCAGGAATAAGTGATGAGAGCTGTAGGATTAGGTACGTATTTTGTATCATGTAATGAATATATTATAATTTCAATAGTTTTTCATTTAAATGAAAACGTTGCATCGTATTAAAATATTTCGAATTTAAGTATAGTTGAAAAATGTTATTCAAGTTTATATGTGTCATTATTTCAAAATTTTTTAACATTTACATAATTTCAACAATTTGCAGATTATAATAGAATTAAATTATGGGAATAGAATCGAAAAATACATTCAATATACCGAGTGAAAATGGTCGATGTAGAACGGATCAAGAAACAAATCGATCAAATATCGCTAATAAAACCATTCATCAGGTTTTATTTAAAAAAAAATTCCTATAATATCATATTTTCAATTTATGATTTGATATTGTCGAAGTGAAAGACGTAAAATTTTTTTTTAAAAGAAAAAAAATGATCTTGTTTAGACTTTATTTTTCTTTTTAATATTTTCAGATTATGCTTAATGGCATTGTAATGTTTGCAGTAGCATTTTCTTGGGCATTAAGTACACAATTTACTAAATCAATATTAATAATTGATCCAAAATATTTCTATGCCCCATACTTTATGGTTTGGTTTAATACTAATTTTATGATGGCTTGCTATCCTACTTATATAATATTCGAGATATTATTTCATCGCTCATCTCTAAGAGATATACAGCAGTAAGTTTAATTTTACTTAATTTTTTTTTTCGTTTTTTGTTAAGTGTTTAGAGATATTTATGCATAAACAAATGCATTCGAAAATTATCAAGTAATGATCTGAATATTTGAAATTTGTGGAACAAAAAATGAAAAAAAAAAACGAGTAAGTTAAAATTTTATGAAAAATGAAAAATTAAAAGACAAAAGGGAAAGAAGAGGACATGCGCAGGAAGTTGCTTCTAATTTGATATTATATGCATTTTATAATTCATAAAATATCTTACAAGTATTTGTTTGAATATTAAATATTTTCAGAAAATCGTTTTTGTGTATTAATTTGAATATTGGACGTATCCAAAAAATCGTTGCATGTATTTACTTGAATGTTAGATGTTTCCAGGGAAGCACTATTAGTATATGGAAATATGGATAATACAGTACGATCATACTTTAAGCGAACAAGTTTATTTCTATTATTATGGCTTATCGCTAATTATTCATATTCCCAATCATTAGGCTATATCTCAGCTAGTGCGACATCATCGATAATGAGTACAAATACTGCTATGGTGGTTATTTTTGGATGGATCATACTCAAAGATCAATTTATTCCATTTCGAGTAAATTTGCTCTTTTTCAATCTTTAACAGTAACTTTACTTATTAAAGATTTCGAAGCATTTGCTTCTTATAAATGTATATTCATTAGTTAAGCGATAAGATAAAATTTATAAATCGAATTTTTACTATCTACTAATATATAGCATTCTAATAAAAATAATTGTTTTATAAGTTGTTAACAGATCTAATCCTAGATAATATCTCATCAACTATAAGTTTAGATTATTTCAGTATTTAATTTGAAATTAACAATGCAATTGAATTAGTGAAATATTAATCAGTAGAATATTCATATTTTTCAGTTAATCTCAGTAGTAGCGGCAATAATTGGTGTTACTGTAATTTCCTTAGATAAGGAATTTGTTGGAAATATGTCTGGTATATCCTTATCAATACTTTCTGCCTTATCTGCTGCACTATATAAGGTTAATTTGTTGCATAAACTAAATTTTATTGTATCCGATATTTTACTTTAATTCTTATTCATTAATTAGTTTTGAATTCAATTTTATGTACAACATTAGTTATCTTTCGTTCCTCTAACAAAGTTTAAATCTAATTCAATCAAAATTGACTACTATTGCAACTCTTAATTAAGATTAAGCTGACGAATAAAGCAGTAAATCTTTTCTTTTTTCTTCTTTCTAGATTCATCTTTATTAAATTTTTTAAGATCCAGATAGATACATTCTTGTTACGAAAAATATTTGAGCTTCACTTTTTAATTTTCGAAATGTCATCCATTAGTTGTTTTAAGTAACTGAAATGAAGAGGGAAAGAAATATAAAATTTATTTTTCTGTTTTGTATTGAAAGTTTAAAAATTGTATTTGAAATTTAGTCTTGAAAAAATTTGCTCACCTTTTCCGTTTTATTCATTCCAAAAAAGATTCTTCGACATCAATTATTAAATTTTTCTCTCATGTCAGGTTCTCTTCAAAAAAATAATTGGTAATGCGACAATTGGACAGGTATCACTTTTTATGAGTGGTTTAGGATTACTTAACGCTTCCCTTAATTCATTGCCTATGATCATATTGGTCGTAAAAAACTTGGAAACGTTTACGTGGGCATATATACCATGGATTCCGTTATTTGGTGTTGCATTTTTGTCAATGTGTGAGTATTTGATATTTTATACTTATTGATAAATACAAAAAAATTTATAATTTTGAAAATTTCTAAATTTATATAATTATCGTAATTTGATCGTGAATTTTTTTTATTCCTTTTTTTCAATTTTTTTCTTATTTTTCATTTTTATTTTTTTTTTTTTAAATAGTTTTCGAAAGAAACTTTTCAGTATGCCATTATGTGGTCAAGAAGTTTTGATAACTATTGATAAATTAGTAGACTAACTAATTTATATTTATATCAAACTCAATTTTTGGTATACACTCATCCTATTGAAATTACTGTTCCATAAATCAAGTTAAATTTGTTTACCTTTTTTTTTTTTTTTTCTTTTCAGGGTTTAATTTTCTCATAAATTTTGGAATAACTTTGCTGCATCCATTAGTGATCTCTATTGGGATGTTATTTGGTATTCCAATTAGTGCAGGTAAAAGAAACAAATATTTTTCGAAAATTGGACAGATAATTAATTAGATTAATGTATCATGCATATTAGAGATAATAAGTGATAACAAAAGGTTAAAATGAAATTTTTATCACTTGATTTTAATTTTTTAAAAATGTCTCCCATCGTGTTAGATAAGTAAAAGGTAATGATTTATTTAAAATTATTTAGCACTACCGTCTAGTTTATTTTTAGAAGCTTAAATTTAACAACTGATGTAAAGATAATTCGAATTAGTTAATGAATTCCAAAATATGTTATATAAGAAGATTTTATTGAGAAATAATTTGATGCATTATCTATAAAATAAATTATCACCATTATCATTTTCGTATTTTCACATTTTTCTAAATTTTTGAATTTTCAGCTATTGACATTATCTTTCGACATATGACTGCAACACCTTATTTTATTATTGGCGCTCTTCTAATTTTATTTTCATGCGCAATTGTAGCAATACCAGCAGAATTATTACGCTGCTCGATAAAAATAGGAACTAAAAGTGACGTGGAGAAGAAATGATCACGTTGCTCGGTAAAAATAAAAACTGAAAATGACGTGTAATAATAATACTGTCGCATGATTAACATTCTTTATCTTCTAACTCATGCCTTAATTAACATCCTTTTAATTCGCATAATTAGCATTTTTTGCTTTTTTTTTCATATTTTCATGCAAAATACTGCAATTTTATCGATGGTCCATTCATCGATAAGAATTTCTGATGAAACACAGGCAACATTAATTTTAAATTTGCATTTAAGAATTTTGAAAATAAGATCTGTTATGTTAATCCATCGATAATTTTATTTGATGCAAAGCTTAAGCTTTCATTAGTTACAATGATAAACTGTTTCCTGGTCTAATTTTCTTCGAAATAATCGATTAATGAGCGATTGATTGATTTTTCTTTGATTTAAATTTAATTTTGACTAATAAGTTCCTTCCATCTTTACATAATAAATATATACGGTGCTCAAACATTTGTTGCAATTTTGAAATAAAATCTTATCAACCATATCAAAAGGCAAGATTAATTTTTTTTTACTCGTTTTTAGAATGGAAATATATAAAATGTAATTGAATTTTACAGCGAAATTATCATTTGTTTTTAATGATTCAAAATAAATTATATAATGCATTACAAATTTTCTACCATTTTTCACAAAATCGGATGCATTGCTTGTGCAGTTTCACAATTGAAAAAAATCATCTGTAATAGTTCCGTTCTTCCCAACTTTCTGTCTTTATTCTTAATTTTTATCATACAAACTTGGTAACTCTATGACATGAATGATAAGGTTTTATAAATTAATAGATGCAAGCATTATACTTATTCTGGCCACAAAAACTTAATATAAGTAGATAAAAAGAAAAGCGTAACCATAAACGAACTATGTTCGTAATAATAAAAAATAAAGAATCATTGAGTATGTTGAAATAAATACCATGTACCATGTGTTATATTTACAAAAGTTAAATTAGTGGACGAAACTGGATAAATCCGAAGTAAATAAAATGCTGAAATAAAGAGATGTATTCGAAAATGTTGGGTCATAGCGCTACAGTGTGGAACTGAGTTTGCCCAATATTCAAAATTAAAAAAAAAGAAAAAGCAAAATGGCAACTTCTTAAGTTTCCACGTAATGAATGTCTTTCTAACACATCTCAGGTGAAAAAAAAAAAAAAAAAAGAAAAGAGTAAACTTGATTTTGTTGTGAAGGGATCTTGGTAACGAACGGATCAACGTATCACAAAAAATGAAAAGTTAAATATTAATATTGCAACCAATTGAATATATGAAAACTACAAAAAACGTTTCTGAAGTGCTTCACCATATAAAAGTATATACAATCATTTCATCCCAACAGATCACCAAACGCATCATTATTAGATTATTTCGCTTGTTGCTTAGAATTCAATGAAAAGTTATCTTTAGTATTAAGCTTAGACGGAAAACATACAATATCATCCAAAGCAGACATGTTTAACTTTTTATCCACTTCATTTAATGATCCATTTGCCGCTCGATTCGCTGTCGTTCGTTGGCCTGAACCACTTCTAACTACTGGATTTTGTACAATTGGTGGACCAGGTAAACTGACTGCATGAATTGCCGGTTGAAGCAGAAACGATGCCGATGATTTATCCGGTTCCATTTTGAATGGATCTGGCCAAAGGGGGGTAAAATTTGTAGACTGGCTTTGATGCATAAATGATACTAATGAGTTGTTTGGTTGCGTTTCGGATGAGTCTGGCCAAAGACAGCTATGATTTTTAGACTGGTTTGGAAGCATAAATGATTCCAGTAAGTTATCTGGTTTTGTTTTAGATGGATCTGGTTGAGAGGGGCTATAAGTTTTAGATTGGCTTGGCAGTATAATTGAATTCAATGAGTTGTACGGTTCTATTTCGAATGGATCTGGCAACAAGGAATTACAATTTGTAGATTGGCTCTTATTTATGTTTTCCTTAGTACTGACTGGTTGCAAAAGGTTCGGTTGGCTGCGCAATCGTAGATTCTGCTCACGTTCGGCTGCCAATCGTTTCTTATCACTAAGACTTAATGGCCCCTAAAATACAATTGAAACGGAACTAAATATAGAATCTTTTCAGCATGTTACCGAAAACAAAAGCTCAATTTAACTATAAATCAATTAATCTCAATAATAAAAATGATCTGTAACAATCCGATCTATGAATTAAATAAACAAACTTTACTTACAGCATTTTTACTAATGCCATTTGTTTTTTCATCTATTGAACCTTCAATAACCAAGTCCGATAGACCGTTGGATAAAGAATCCTATAAAATTTCTACCATAAGATATGAAAAACCTTGCAATTTCACAATCACTTCAATCTTCACCAACATAATGAATGATGTCAAACAATTAAGAGATTATTACCTTATCTTGAGTAATTGATGATTGTCCAAGTATATCAGCAAACTCGCCAACACTACGTTGTTCTTCTTGACTAGCACTTAACTGTTGCAAGCGTTGTCGTTGATCCTTCTCAATCTGTATTATAATTTGTGATTAAAGAAGGAACACTCCTATATGTAAATTAAATTAAAAACTAATTTTTAATATTAAATTTATATACAGCAATTACCCTATTCAGAACACGATGTATCAGTGCCATGTACTGTTCAAACTGAGACATATTCAATGTATTTTCCATTGAAGAAGCGATCAGAAAAGGTAAAATACTTTTGGCACATTGTTCCCGAGTAATACCAAAACGACTTTCTTCATATGCTAATTTGTAAATTCCTGAAAATAAAGCTTTCCAATTTAGTATTAATCTAAATTCCATCCGCAGAATACATTTTTCCTTCACCAACTTTTATTCTCGGTATAAATCCATTCCACTATTTTAAAGTATCTCATACAATAGATTTTTAATCGAAAAAATGATTACCATACCTTTTAGCTTGGATGTACATAATAATCATAATTAGTAGTAAAAGTATATAATTTTAAACAGCGTCTGAAGAAATGATAATATGAAAATGAGAAACTGAAAAAGGAAAAACATACCCAAAATAGCCATAAGAATTGCTGGCTCACGGCTAATCACTTTAGGCAAAGCTGGAATGATTTGATCCGTCACCATCCATGGCTCTAGAGAAGGTAGTAATTTCCCTAGGCACAACAGTGCTTGAACTCGTATCTATAAAAGTAAAATTTATATTTACTAAAAAGAAAGCAAAAAACATTTCACATGCCAGAATAAATAAATAAGTGAAAAGATAAATAAGCAAATAAAATTAATTAGTTAATAAATCAAAAAATAAAACATAGACCAAATTAATGAAATGAATAAATCTCACAGTTAACACTCCTCCTCCATCAATAATTAATTGTAGCAATTTGGGTAAAACTTCTGTTTTCATAGACTGTCTTTCAATCATTTTAGCAACTTTCGGAATGATCGAAAGACACAATTCCTGTAAGCACTTCTTATTTCTTCTTAATAGTAATGTGATTTTTTTCAATCATCAAAAATTTTTAAAATATGTAAGAATAAGTTCCAGATAAGAATATTAATAGAAACACCTGGATTTTCACCGTCTCACTGGATAAAGCATTACAAATTAAAGGCAATAAATATTTACGAGCAGCTTCATCGTTTGTTTTTTCCAATAACAGATCCATATTTTGCAAAAATAATAACAAAATCTATAACAATAAAGCAAATGAACATACGAATTCTTTTTCGCATAAAATAGCACATATTTTGCTTTGATTATCATAATTCAAATCATACCGTATCGCTCTACAAAATTAATAACCTACTTGATATGGTCGTTCAAGAGTAAATATCGGGATTAGCTGTGGCAAAATGACTGCGGCAAATTCATCATTATTAGTTGTTCCAGCAATATGAAAAACACTAGGAAG
This sequence comes from Onchocerca volvulus, assembly GCA_000499405.2. NCBI lineage: Eukaryota > Metazoa > Nematoda > Chromadorea > Rhabditida > Onchocercidae > Onchocerca > Onchocerca volvulus. The sequence goes on along the minus strand of HG738137.1, from coordinate 15,910,426 downwards.
AATGAATGGCACTAATTCAGTCGCAATAAATTCTGCGCATAATTGCGGAAGGATTTTTTGTATAAGTGGTCGCTGAAAAAATCATACCTTATTAACAACATGTATTAATTATTGTTAAAGATTATAATGAATAATCCATAAAAAAATCTATAAACACAAGATCCATAAATTGAAAAGAATATGTTAGTATTTACTTTTGGGAACTTCATTAAAAGTTGTGGTAACTGCTTGAAAAAATTCATTTTTTGAGCGTAATCCATTTGACACAAAGAATCCAGACTGTTCAATATTTGAATCAACGGTTCATTAAAGTAGGTAATCTGTAAAACATAACTCTATTTCAATAATCGTTATGATTGAATTAGTTTTAAACGTAAACAAAGTTATGTTTTATACTTGTGTGCTAAATGCTCTGTACCTGTAATAATAGTATCACTGAAATAATAAATACGAATGAAAAATAATGAAGATTAAAAGCAACGAAGACGGAATTACCTTGGAAAATTGAGTAGCATCGGGTCGGAGATCGGGCGTCAAATTCAAGCACATTTTCAGATCTTCACGAAGTTCAGAAGGTACGTTTATGAAAACTGACATAGATAACGTGTTTAACTGAAAACAGTCATATGCTCATGATAATATATCTACAATAATATTGGGAATATAATAATTTTAAATTATAACCTTTTCAGTATTTTTACGAAAATTATCCAACGAATTTCTATTTTCAAATGGTTGCTTTCCTCTATTGAAAACTGTTAATGCCATAATTCCAAACGAAAATATATCAGCATATGGGTCACACCGACCACCAATTATATATTCTGGAGCCAGATAGTCTAACAATGGCTGAATAACAGACATCGTCCGCTGATTCCATTCCAACATTTCATATGTTATCTATAGAATTGATAGTAATTTATAATTGATGTTCAAGCTTCTTTGAAAATAGGCTATTATAAAAGTTCCGTTAAAATTAGAGAATTATTGATAATGAACGAAGATTATTAAATGGTACCATAATTTAATGGAGAATTTCAGTGATATTTAGTAACTACATAATTGAATCTAGAAAAGTTTAGCAAATTTCACACCTGATTATTGATACCTTGAGTACCTTGAACTGCAAAATCGAAACCTGCTAATTTCCATTCACCTTTTTCATTAATTATCACACTTTCAGGAGAAACATTTCGATGCATCATCTTTACATCAATATGCAAAAATGATAAAGCTTCAACAATCTGCAATACTTCAAGAATTTCATCGATTTTCAAATAAGAATTATTGCTACAGTAAAGCGAATTATTGTAAAACTGGAATAAAAAAAATCTTGAGAAAAACAAATTTACTCTAAATTTCAGCTTCATTTGAAGAGGAAAATACCACTTTACTTGAAAAAGTCCATAGCGAATTTCAATATCCAAAAATTCGAATTCTTCTAAATGTTTTGGATGAGGAGTTATATTATCTAAATGTCCCAAAGCGTTAGCCAACGACGCAAAAACAGGTTCTGTACAGAAAGCATATGAGTCTCTGAAGAAATATTCCTTAAAAAAATAACCATGGAAGTAACAAGGAATCCGAATCCCAGAAAATCAGTAAATCATGTTCCGAAATTAAATTTCGCTTCTATTTTGATGTATTTTCTAAATACTGTTACATAATGGTGAAATGGCGAAAGGAAAAAAATAACCGAGATTCTTCGAGTGGATGTTCAATAACGAGAATACGTGGATGCCTTAACCGGGTGAGTTGCGATATTCCTCTCTTCAAAATTTCCGAGAACAATTCCTTTTCATATCTTGGCCATTTTTCCAAGTTTCGTTTCTCAAATAACCAAACAGAAACGGGCTAAAATAAGATTATAACCGATTCGATGGTTTTTGATGAAATTAATGAAATGAAAATAAAGATATGATAGCATAATTATGAAATATGTAAACAAACAACATGATAAAGAAAAAGTCCATTAGTGTAATGAATTCAGTTATACAATACTCAGTACTTGAGATATTCTGGAATAATTACCTTTTTAGTTGAACGCTTCTGGGCCGCATAAATTTTCCAGCTGTATGCCGGTCCAGCACTTCCAACCTGTGATAATATTTCATAATCTCGCGTAACTGGATTTCCCGGTAAAGCATTACTTACTTGAGCTGCTACTGAAGTTACCGTGGAACGTATCCTATTCAAATAATAGTCAACATTTATCGCCATCTATCTCCTCCTGAAAAATGAGAAAAAAAAATAACATTTATTCTATTTCCGCTACAATTATTTCCAAATTCAGTCAAATAGCTAACTTATTGTTGCATAAATTTTCAATCTTATCATTTATCACGATTATATTTCACTTGCACTAATTATTCGACAGTTCTTTCACATATTTCAATATTGGATATTTTGTCACAGAAAACAAATAATGAGGATTATATTTTGTGAAACTTTCGAAGAAATTGAGAAGATATTGAAGGATACTGATTGCTGACTGGATCAAACAATCGGATAGCTCGATCAACGTACTTCTGATTAAGGCCAAGACATCGGATAGTTCGAAAAGCGCAGCGGATCGATTCAAACGGTTTAGCGATTCATTTTGTGATAAAAACCAATACGATTGATAAGGCTCAAATATGCATATAAATATATTATAACATATGTCAATCCGTCACTAGCATATTTGTTTTTATTCTGGCTCTCCTTAACTTCCCTCTCAATCTATTCATCCAAAATAAACACTAATAGTGTTTGTCTTTCATGTAATTTTCTCAATCTTTTCTTTCTCCAAGTCATTCTCTTTCATCTATCATTCAAATGCTATGTTGCTTTCTCGAATTCAATCAAAAACTCGCTCTCTTCCTCACAATTTTTCTATATCATCATTTCTTAAATTTCTATTAATATTTATTGATAATCTTTCCACGAAGCAATTAATTACTAAGAAATCGCAGCAATATTAATGCATGATCTGCGGTGCCAGTGAAATATTCAGAGGGAATTTTATTTGAAAATACATTTCAAAAGAGTAATCATAAACGGTTGTTATTACCTAGTAGATAAATTTATCTAATCTGAAAAATAATCTAATCGGAATTTGGAAAGAAAAACATAATTTTGAAAAATGTAAACTTAATTAATAGCATTCAGAACTGTTATCTCAATTAGAATACATCAAAAAATAAATGTGACAAATTTCCAAGTAAGCCATCCGGCAATATCGTATAAATTCGTTTTCCCGGAAATAGACAGCATAAATCAATCTAGCGCAATACTTCGCAATTTCAAGACGACCAATTTATTGTGATACAACACTTTGACAATGGTTCCGGCAATTATGGATGATATTGAGAAGGACGGAGTGATAAGAGATGTCGAGGATGAGGGTGGTGTTGGACCGGGGAAGTGTTCATTAATTGCTCATTAATCAAGTTCTACATTTTCGTGAAATATTTCAGCAACAATTGCCAGGTTTAAAATGGCTGATAACGAAGGGAGCCTCGCTGCACAATTCGGATCCGTTACTGGTAAATTATTCTCTCTGAATATTTTCCATGAATCATTCTGATGAATGCGTATTTTAAAATGAAAATCTAGAATAAGATGAATTGTTTGAATGATATTAGCTTAAATATTTATCAATATTTGGTCGGTATCATTTAGTTACAAATTGAACCAATGATTGCATTAATTGAAAATTTTTTGGAAATTGTAAATCATTCTTCCGGTATGGCATATTTTGGGTAAATAAACATTTCATTTTACGTGAGGAATGAAAAAGAGATTTTGAAATATAAATCAGTGCAAAATTATTTGCATATTTCATTAGGAAGATTTTTGAAGTTGTTAATTGCAACTCAAACAAAAGATACAAGAAAACGTTCAGGGGACCGGAAATTGATAGTTCCGGAATGGGATTCTTGGATAAAATATTATGAAGAATTTGCAATTCTGCCACAAATTTGCAGCTCATAAGATAGTTTTCCGGAAAATCGTTGGGTATCACTTATTAGATGCAATCAATTCATTTCGATGATCCTTCATTTTCACCACTTTTCTTTCCTTTTCTCTATCCGGCAAATTTCCTTATCGAATTTTAATGATTGAACATGAAAATGAAAATTTGAATTCAGGTTGCACGAATGCGGTTGAGGCATCCCAATATTTGGAAATGTGTAATGGTAATTTGGAATTGGCCGTAAATTTGTACTTTCAACAGCTCCAACCATCTTCATCGACGGCAACAAACAATGATGAGTCACCGGACGTTATTTACGTCAGCAAGACTACGGGACGACGTAATGCTGCCATGTCGCATCGTTCCATGTGTGGAACTACGAATCCTCGAATTAATCATTCTAATAATGATGAGTATGTTACTTTCAAATTTTCTGTTTATTTACTTACATTTAATATTTATATGTCTGATATAAGTATAAATAATTTGAAATCTGAATGGATTTCAAAATTGTTGCATCGTAGTATGTATGATATTGATTTTCAGTTGAGCATTCTAATAATATAAACGTTGGCGTAAATGCTAACTGTTTCATTATTGCACGTATGGTATAATTGATTTGATTATTTGTTTCTTTAAAAAATGTAAATTTATATGAATCCCAAAAATATAATAGCTTTGAGACAAGTAAAAAATATCTTCAGATCAATGGCAGGTAATAGCGATGTACGTGAACCAATAGCGCCTATATGTGGACCTATTATAGAACAGACATTTGCGCAACAGTATAGTAAGTTACATTTCATTCGAACTTGGTATACAGAAATTGATATGTAGATAGTTATTTTCATAGATATTTTTCGAACAAAAACGCTAACTCTCCAGAAGATACAATTATTTTCAGATCGACAGAATGGGCGACATCATGCTTCCGTATTTGATACGGCTCGTGATTTTCGTGCTGAAGCAGGTAATTTTTTTTTTCTTGGTTTTTAATATTTGATCATCTGCTTAAATCTTTGTATGAAAGTCGCGAGCTGTTTTAGCTGTCGAGCATTTGCTTTTTACTGTTTTCAGATTATTTATTTTGACTATAGCAATCCTTTTTTTTTTTTAAATGTTTTCTTGAATATTATCTTATACATTATATAATAGGTAAATTATCAGATATAACAAGCAAGTTACCACATGTTTGAAAATGTTAAATTTTAGGAGAACGAATGGCTATGCTACAGAATAGGCACAACACATCGAATTCGACAGTTTCTAAGCGTGTAACACTTCAAAATCTTTTTCGTCCTCCTGTAGATATTATGTTCAGTGGTGATTGGGATGCTGTTAGTTACTTTTCATTCTGAATTATTAATAATTATATTACCTTAAAAAGTTCTTTTTGTAACAAATTAGTGAAGAATGGTATTTAGGATTTGTGGGAAATACTCGAAGTCACATTTCTAAGTACACATTGCATGAAAACCTTGAGGCAGTTGCAACTTTTCTGCTGTTCTTTGTTTCTGTTTTTAAATAACTAGACATAATTATATCGAGGCATTTCAATATAATTTGCCCCCTTTATAGGCTGATCTTATTTGCTCTTCATATAAGCTAATATTACAAAATGTAATGTTACTGGTAAATTAGCAAAGTGGTTTCAGGCTAACTTACGGCTTATCAGAAGTTGCTTACCGGTGGACAATTAGAAATTAGAAACATAACTGAATTTTTTACCGGGCAGTTAATAATGTTCACTGAGTTCCATGTAATGCTGTTTTGCTAATGAATGTTACAGGTTCGAGCTGAAGCTCAATTGCGTGGACATTGGCTGCTTGTTAATGTACAGGATGATTTGGAATTCGCTTGTCAAACACTTAATCGTGATGTGTGGTCCAATTCATCCGTGAAAGAACTTCTCCAATCAAATTTTGTCTTTTGGCAGGTGAGCAGATTTCAATTTTTAAATATTAGATACATTCATTGAAAAAAATGTTACACATAAATACAGGAAAAATTTGAAAATAGAATCTAACTCTTTAGGTAAAATATCTTTGTTTTTAGACAAATTTGAATGTTTCAGGTTCATAAAGACTCAGCCGACGGTAACAGAGTGAGTAATTATTATCGGACATATACTTATCCAGCCATTTTCATAGTTGATCCACGTACAGGAGAACAGCTAGTCACAATTGGAGCTAAAGATACTATGTCTTTCTGTGACCAAGGTAAGCTACCATTTCATTAATTAATCCAATTTCACCATTTAAAATATGTATCATCATTTTGATCATTACTGTATTTGACCTTAAAGAACCATAAACAAAAAGATTAGTCATTGACAAATAGATTAATCATCGATTGAAAATAAAAAACATTTTGCGATATTCGTAATAGAAATAACTGAATATATATGCCATAATGTTTCTTCTTTTAGTTACAACATTTTTGGATGCTTGTCCAGATTTTGATGCAAGAGACAAGCAAATAATTACGCCTACATCGAGCAATTTTGAACGGTTAATATCGAGGGAGGATTGTGAATATAATCAATATGTCGATGTAATTTTCTGCCTTTTTCTGTTTAAAATTTTTTTTTATTTGATATAAGAATGCTTTAAAAATGAGAAGCGGTATGAAACAATGTATTTCATTTTATTTTTTTTTAAAAAAAGGATTTCTCTATTTTAAGAAATATATTTGAACTAGTTTTTTGAAGTATATTAAGATGTATCTTTGAACTATATAAGATGAGTCTTTTTGGTATTGTTGCTTTTTAACTTCATCATTTATAATCAGGTGCAGAACTCACGAACTGCAAATCGAAAGCGTGTACATTTTTCGCAACAAGACGAAGTAATGGATGATGATTGTAGTAATCCAAAGAAGCCTTGTGAAAGTATGCTTGTTTTATTATAACAAGATTTAAATATTTATAAGTTCCTCATTAGTATGAGTAATTTATGAATGCTGTTATTTTCCTTATTTTTGAAAGTTCCAATTTTCATTTCAAGGTATTAGAAATCTATATATATTTTCATTATTGCAGACGATCGAACTGCTTCCATTTTTCATTCCTAAAATAGATCCTAAATTAAATTATTTTTGACAGGCAATGATTGGTCAGATATTGATAGCATCATACATAGTGGTAGCAAATTAACAACGATTGATCGAGATGAGTGGTTAAAATGTGTTGGTGATCCAGATGGTCGTGGATGTCGTCTCCTGTTGTCTTTACGCCTTCCGGACGGTAATCGTCAGATGATGGAAGTAGAAGACACAACTACACTCAAGGTGAAGTCTAAAATTTTCACGAATCAGCTTAGTATTTGAGTTTTTACTGGCTTTATCAATTTTGCCTAATGGCGACATTAGATACACCCATGTTGTTGATAAATATATTCGCGTAAAAATTCTGTGATGACAGCAGCGCTTTTATCTGTCTTCTAGTCATGCTCTGTTGATTATTTCGGCAGTTAAAACTCAAACAAAAATGATTGTCAAATAATGAATGAAAGATCTTATCTGCAATTATTGGTACCAATTAAAAGGAAATGCAATCAATATATTTCTTTATATAGGCCATATTTGTGCTTATTGCTGGTCTTGGGTTTTACCCAACAGATCATCAGCTTGTTCTTGATTATCCGAAACGAGTATACACTGATCAGGATCACTATCGTACGCTTCGGGAACTCAATTTCAACAAAAGAGAGCTTATTCATGTGGAAAGGCAGTGAAGATTATGAAATTTTATTCCATATCGAGGAAGCGATAATTTTGATTCGTTTATTTTCTTTCATCCACTTAAATAGAGCAATAGAAAATAGACATTATTTTAAATCTTTTTTTTTTCTTTTTTTCAATCATGTCCCTTGCTTTTTTGAAGATGTAGAAAACAATAATAATTTCTATAGTCTTCGATTAGGACTTTGTATCTTACTTACTGGTAGAAAGATTATGCATTACTTAGATTCCCACAAAGTATTCTGATATAATAGGTTCGTATTATTTCATTTTTTAATCATTTATATCTAATGATACTTATGTGTGTTGATATTGAAACGGTTTACATGATGCCATTTAATGATTCTTTCATAACAACTTGCATTTCAATTTTCACTCTTGTGTCGCGCAGTGTAATTGACTCGTTTACAGCTGAATTATGGTGGGTTATTTCTATGGATTATTCGTTCACTGGTTATATGTCTTTTTGCTAGTTATATATATATATATATAAGTTATTGATAATACACCTTTTTTATTGCACTTGAAATTACCACTGTGAAATTTGCTTATAGATAACGTATGAGTTTCATCACAGCTTCTGTCGCCAACTCAATTCACTGCAGAATGGTTTTCGTTATAATAATTTGTCTTTGTTTTGATTTATCTTTTTTTTTTTTTTTCATTTCTGTGTCTTTAAATTTCTTTTCTAATCACAATTTTTTTATTAATTTTAGGCTTGTTCCAATTTTTTTTTTTGTGTTAGCGAATTTTAATTAATAACATTCTCCATCGTTCTTTCTTTAACAGAATTTTAAGCTAAGAATTAGCTTAAGCTGAATATGCTGCCAAAAAATATTTCCGTTTTTAAATCCATGCAATTTGCAAATAAATTTTTTAATGACATCAAGTAAATTTGTAGGTTTTATTTGTAGGGTTTAATATTTAGCCATTGTTATTGTCACCAATCTCTTTCGAAAGATCAATGTTTGGTCATATTCGAAGTCAGTTGCATTAAGTGTAAACTTTGCATTGAATTATCGGATAGATCTCTGAAAGTTGTAAATTCCATACTATATAAGTCGTGGTTTTGAATTTTCCCTTTGGACTAGAAGAGAAATGAATGGGATTGGGAAAAGATAACAGCTTACAGAATGTGTTTGATGCTAGTTCCATGAGAATATGTTTAGTATTGTATAGATAAGTATAACAAAAGAATTGCAAACGGAGAACAAAGGAAAAAGTATCTCTTTCCGATCTAAAAGCACTAGGATTTCCATTCCGGATTGGTCTTGAATCGGACAATTGCGATTGCGACCAGCACGGTTCAGCATGCCATCTTGAGATTGTTTAACAATTGGGGTACGTGCTCTTAATCATCGCCAAGTAATTCAGTGATTTTCTAATGCTACTTTCTCATTTCGCTTATTCTAACTTCTGCTTTGTATCCTAGATCTAAAACAAATGCTCGATTATTTCGTTTTTTGAGCAGTTTAGTAATATTTGGGACCGATTGTTTCGCTTTTTCGATTAATTATCATAATTGGAATGCTTGGTTTAAAGTAGAAATGTGGAATGCAATTGTCTTACATTAGAATTGTCCACTGAATTAGGATTGAATTGTTTTTTTGAATTTTCGAGTAATAACTAGGATTACTGTTTTCACATTAACGATATAAATTTGCTCATCGCAAAAAAGGAATCACAAGTTTTAAGCAAGTTCATTCTTGAGAATAAAGGTAGCTTTAATCATAAAAATAACAGCTATGAAATCATTTTATCGTCATATAACTTTTGCGTTAACAAACTTTGAAATAGCACACTTTTATTTTCAGATCAGTCAAATAATTTAGCTATTTTATCAGTGTTATTTTAAAATGTTTGATATTTCAATTAAACGTTTTTCGTGGAATTTCAACAGCTATAATAATAGACGAATATAAGGATGGTAACTTTTAAAACTTATTTTCAATAATTTTGTGCTTCAAGACAATGTCAACGTTTTCCCATCTTCACATAAACTCATTAGTCCGTTTCTGTTTGGAACCAGAATATAGAAAAAAGAAAATAATTTTATCTGATTCTCTCCTTTTATATCTCATTTAATATATCATGATGCTATATCATCATAAATTATGACTAGAAATGAAAAATAAAGTTAAAAAATTAGATATTAAAATGTTAACTGATAATAAATTCATAAAATTAATAATTTGATACATTGAATTTTTTCAGTTTAATATTGATATTTGTTTAGAGCCCTCATTTGGATTTAATCTCTTAAAATTCTGGGCATGTCTGTGATAATTGTTATATTTCATATTTCAGAATACCGAATATGTTGTCAATTATTTATTTTTAGCAAATATAATCAGTAATATATGCGGTATTATGCATCTGTAACACTGCAAATGTAAAAAAAGAAAAAAAAATCTTCAGTCCTGTGAAAAAGATGTTTAAATGAGTTATTTGGAATATTGTAGATTTTTCAATTTAAATAAGATTATATTTTTATCATCGATATATTCAAAATTTGAAAATAACAGATCTAAATGAGCGTTTTAAATAACCCAATATCAAGAATAAAAAGTTTAGCTTATTGTCATGAATATGTGATTAACTATTTTTTCGAATGACAGCAAACATTAAAAAGATTGATGATGTGCAAATAAGGTGTATGGAATATTTAATAAATATAAATGAATTGTATAATTAGATAAAAGTTTAGTATTAGTTATAAGATTAATTGGAATCTTTTTTCATATTTTATCAAGTAAAACAATACTAATGTAAAAAGATTGCGGTAATGCAGTGAATTACGTTAGAATAGCTTTACTAAATTAATCATAGATCATTGAGTAAAATCTGCAGTTCCAGTTTAAAGTTCAAAAGTAAGGATTAGATCGAAAATTAAATCGACAAACCATGATAAATTTTGATATTTATTTATTGTACAATATTTCCAAATTGTCTTCCAATATTATGATAATTTTGAAAATTATTTGACATAGTGATTAATTTAATCGAATTAAACTTCTCAGAATCTTGCAACTGAACGAACAACTAAACTTTGATCATTTATAGTAATTAAAATTTTTTCATAATATTGATTACTTTGCTATACGAATAATAAATAAAACAATTATTTAATTACCTAATAAAATGAATGATGAATTATTTTTTAGGTATTCATATCAACAATTCGAATGATATCATTTGCTAAATTGAGACTTTCATAAAATGCATTACATTTCCATAATATAGCATTTCTGATCAGCACTACTACTACCTGCAAAAATTTTCTTCATTAATCTCAATTATCATCAGATTTTTTTAAAAGTAATTGCAAAAGTTAGAATAAATTCATCAAACCTTATTAAATGGATCAATGATCAAATTTTGTTTTCCATGACCAGGATGTAACATTATATATGTCTATAATATATGCATAAATAAATTCGAAGAATATTTTTCAATTTTATAACTTTTCATAATATTTTGAATATTTGAATAATGGATTAGATATAAAATTACAAAAGCGTTATTCTAAATTAGAAATTATTATAATTTTGGAACTAATATTTGCTTCTTAAGAATTAATTATCTAAATTTTAACGCTATTCATTTTACAGGTTTAATTTATAGTTTCGTATTTTCCTCTATATTTCCCCATATTTTAACCTCGATTAAAACAATGATAAATTATGAATTGCTTTTCGCACGTTCTCACATAATTTCATGCTGTAATTTACTACTCTGGTGCGCAACAATTTCAATCGATTATTGAAATTTCAATAATTTTGTTTGATTTTAATATTGTGAACGAACATTTTGTCGAATTGGATGTGGAGCATAGTAGAAACCATGACCACGATATCTTTTGATACAGGATACTTTATCTCCTGCATATTCCACTGGTTGACTTAATCGTTTCCAAATTTCTTCATTTATCAAATTTTTCTAAATATTAAAATTTTCGCTCTAAAATAATAAATTATTTCGAAAAGAATTATGCAAAAATAGAAAGCAATCGTCTCTTTTAGATAATTTATTTCTTTGGAAAAAAAAAAAAAATGTTTAACTAACATTATGAAATATTTTCAATCAAAAAAATAATCAAAGTTTATATTAGAAAGCTATTTTAATTTATCATTTTTTCTTTTTTTTTGTTTTTTGTAGCGCTGTTCTTCATAAGATGACATCAATTATCAATTATCAATTATCAGCTATCAATCCATTCTTCCCAATCAATCAAAATCATTTCAAATATACAAAAATTATGTTTAATCTAAATTAAGTAATAAATTTTAATTTAATTTAATTACCTTCCAAATAGTTGAAATAACATTTGCAAGTCCTCGAGCAGTTCCAATACCTAATACTGCAACATTTTCCATTTCCCGTACTGCTGGATTATTGTACGGCATTTCTTCCTTAAAATATAATCATAAATATGTAAGAATATTATAAAAGAAAGGAATCAAATTTTATTTATTCGAAATTAAAAGATTTATTTTTTGATAGAAATTGAATAAGCCATTTTTGTAAATAATAAATTCTTTTTACTTGAAAAAAAAAAAAGAAAACTAACACTTAGAACACTGAGCCATAATGGATATCTGAGAGCTTTATAAAATTCGCAAGAAAACCAACTAATGAAACAATGCCATGAAAATTCGAAAATTTGTCCACTGCTGATAATTTGATAAACAGATTCAAGCATAGTTGGTTGAACAAGTCGAGCTACACGATAATGCTCATCTCGAGGTAAGCCCAAATAGAAATCCTTATCTACAATTAAATTACACTAATTAATTCTTATCAATTAGATCATTTCTTATCAAAATAAATTTGAAAGAGGTAACGAAAAATTATTACATTATTAGCTTTAAAAAAATTAAAATTTTGTTCTTCATGATGATTAACATATTTTTAGTGTTCGAGAATAGTTGCGATAAAATAATTAAGATGATAATATTTCATTTTAAAAAATTATCATTATATCAATATAATTTAAAATTGCTATAAAATTGATAATTTGCTTTAAAGAGAGAAAAAAAAACGAAACTTTTTTTTTTCTTAATTATATTTGTATTTTGTTAATTTTTCAAATAAACTTATCTTCTTTATTTATTTATTCCCAACTATTTCAACAATAAAAGATCAAAGAAATATATTTGCTTTAAATAAAATTTTTAAAAATGGTGTTTTAATTACAATACTATATTAATGATTTGAATGTTTCAAATTATTCTGACAAAAAAAAAAATTTGTTTAATAGTGTTTGATATGATTTTGTTAAAATATGGCGCTATTATGATTTGCAAACAAAAATAATTCATAATAAAATATCGGAATATCAATAAATTATTTAAATAATTTTAATGTTTAATATAATGTTTATTTTTAATGTTTAATACTATTATGATTTCAAAAAATGTACATTTGACAAAATTTTTAAGTGATTTTTCAATTTTAAATATTTTAAAGTGATTTTTCAATTTTAAATATTTTAAAGTGATTCTTCAATTTTAAATAGAATCAAATATTTATATGATAAAATATATAAATTATTAAAAACGCATTTTTTTTCTTCGCAAAGGAGAAAAGATGATTTAAAAAAAAAAAAAGTTGATTTAAAAAGATGATTTCATAAAAAATGATTTGAAAAAATGATTTTAAAAAAAAAGATGAATTATGTTTAAAATAGAAAAAAAACAAACCATCCATATATTTTTGAATTTCTTCACGATAAAATTGCGCAATACTACGTTTCAACGGATCGATACGTCGGACAATTTGATCTAATAGCCAACCAAATGTTATCGCATGATAACCGATTGCTGTTCCTGCAGGCCATTTTGCTTTCGTCTGATAAAATTTTTGAAATAGATATTTCAATTTTTTTTTAAATACAATCAAATATTTATCTTATAAATACAAAAATTTTTGAACAACTTTTTCTTTCTCTTTTTTTTTTTTTTCACTCAAAAAGAAAGAATTATTATTCTAAACATAATAGAAATTATATTTAAAAAAAAGAAAAAAAATAAAAATTTTTTAATTTTAGCAAAAATTTCTTTTTTTTTGTTTTCTGTTTTTTGTTTTTGTTTTTTTTTTTTATTTTTTTTTTTTTTTGAAAAATTTATTACGTAAATACAAAGAAATATATAGAAACAAACATTTTCAATAATTCTGGATATATAACGATGATCTCGAGCTTGTTCCATTGTTAATTCATCATCAAATACAATTAAACCAGCCTAGGAATTTGTAATTTTTTATTTTTCAAATATTTAAAAAAAACTTTTTTTTTCCTCGTATTCGAAAGTTTTGTTATGTTATTTTTGAAAGTTTTAATCAGAAAAAGAATTTACTTTATGTTCAACAATCCATTGAACAGTGATATTTTCCTTATCATAAGTACCAAATTCAGGCCAATATTTCGTAACCTAAAAAATTTAAATTTAAACAAAGTAATTGAAGTAAAATGTCATAAAAAAGTTAACTAACCTTATCCTCATATTGTAATTGTCCTCGGCTAACAAGAATAGCAATAATTAATGCACCAATAACTTTCGTTGATGAAAATGCGACTGTCATCGTATCACGATTCCAGGTTTGAAATGCAGCTCTGTACTTTTGAAAAAAATCTTTTTTTTTTTCATAAAATAAAAATAAAATCAATTTGATTATTATATTTAATCGTAGAAAATTTCAAATGATTTTAACGCTTAAAAAATTAAAATTCTTATCGATTAAAAATAAAAATATTTATTGACTTATCGATTGAATTTCTTTCTCAATGAAAAAAATTTATCTTTCAAAAATATTTCATCATACAAAAAAAAATATATATATATATCATGAATCTATAACCGAAATTATATTATTTTGTCAAAATATATTTGAATTTTTTTAAATGATAAAGAATAATTTAAAAAAAAAAAAGTAAGTCAATTCTTTGATTTATGATAAAATTTCATACGAAATTTTTGCAAATCAATTAAAAAATTTGTAATAGAATAATAAATTATTAGAAAAGATTAAATACAATTAATTAATTACCTTTCAGCATAACCACCCCAAAGATCAACAATAAGTTCATCATTTTTATATGCAGCAAATGCTAATCCTTCCTTTTCTTGATATAAAATTTCGCTACAAAATGAAAGAATCTGTTTGTTTTTTATAAAATGCTATATTAATATCTTTTCTACTTAAATTATCATTAATAAAAGATAATATTGATAATATTTCATCTTTAATATCAGCAATAAATTATTTATCAAAAATATTTCAATCATTTTCTTCTCTTCTATTTTTGCTTATCATTTTTCATTGATCAAATTTAATCATTTATGTTTATCTTATTTCTCACTTATATGAAAATTTTTGAGAAAATTTTCATTTTACATAAACTTTTAAAAATATTTTTGAAAATTTCTCCATTTAAATTTATTTTTGAAGGAGAAAAAAAAAACGGAAAAAAACTCACTCAAAAGATTTTTTAACTGATTGAAAGTCTTTTTTTACTATTCCATTCGATTTCTGATCATTTCTTGGTGTTTTGAGAAAAACAATAATTGAACCTATTATTATTGCTATAATTGCCCATCGAGGAACCATTACAAACGAGAATAAACTTCTTCTGAATAAAAATTAAAACAATTTATTTTATTTTTTTCGAAAAAATAAGAATGATCAATTCAAAAATACACTCATTTTTCAATTAATTAATTGTTAATTAAGAAAATGCGTAAAACTTAATGACATTAATGATAATGAGAAAAATAGGAATTAAATACTTTTTATATTAAAAGGATATTATTAGGAATGATTCAGATCGAAAATTAAACTATTGAAATAAATTGATTATTGACCGGAATGAATGATATTTCATTATGGCAAATCTTTTCTGAAATATTCGCATAAAACCAAACCAAAAAAAAAAAGAAAAAAAATAGACAGCTGTAAAAAAAAGTTAAACCGATTTCTAAATTATTAAAAAAAGAAAAAAAAAAGCAAATTCCATTGATTAATTTTTTCTGGAAACATTATTTCATGTCATAATATCTAACATAAATAATAACTTTCTTTCGTTCTTTTTCTTCTCTGTCATTAAATTATTTAAAATGAAAATAGAAATAAATAAATAAATTGTAGTTTGAAAAGGAAATCAAAATGGGATGAATGAATTGTTTCGTTTTATAATTAATCCTATTAATTGAGATGATAATTATGGAAATAATTCGTTTCTCATTCTATGCATCGATGGTTTACAAAAAAAAAAAAAAAAAAAAAAAAAAAAAAAAAAAAAAAAAAAAAAAAAAAAAAAAAAAAAAAGCAACAATAATAATAAATTTGAATATCAAAATAAATATGCTGGAAGAGGGGAAAAAAAAATTGAAATTCTACAAAGAAAATATGATCTGCTCAAGAGCATAAATATAAATCAAGAGCTTGAACTTTGATCTTGAATTGCTGAAAATCTAGCAGTATTATTTGAGAATTAAGAAACAAGAAGAAACTATTGATTTAAGAAGATGAAGCGCTACAAAATGACGAATTCAAGCAGAAATACCCAATTATCGTAAATTCTTAACCCACTTACAAATACTTGCAGCAAAATGTAAATTATCATTGCCTGGGTAAACAATCTCTGAATGGAAGTATTGATTTATTGATTTGTATCCGTTAAATAGCGATATTATTATCGATTATCATCACTGTTTCAATCAAACGTTGTGAATGAGAAGCCATTCGAAATGAGGCAAATTCGAAACTAGTTTTAACAGTTGTAAAATTGTCACTACAAAGAAACGATGTAAATAGGGAAAAGAAACAACGGAAAACTACAAATTTAAAGCGAAATTATATTTATTCCAATGGAATTCAAACAAATCCCTTTATTAGACAAAAGAACAAGAAAATTTGAAAAAAAAAAGCGATAATAAATTTGATTATTATCGAATTTACAATTTTCTGCATGAAAATAATTTCAAAAAAATGAGATAATACACTAAAATTCCTAACATTTTTCAATTATGATAATGATGGAAAGAAGAAAACTTGAAAGAGTTAAAGTGAAAAGTTGAACGTTTTTGTAAGGAATGGTTGGAGTGAGTGAAAAAAGATAAAAATTAAGAAAACAAAATAAAAAAAACATAAAAATAGAGAAAAAAAACATAAAAAATAAAAAAAAAGAAAGAAAATATAAAAATTAAGCAAAAATTTGAACGAAATGAGCAGTGAAGAAATGATTTCAAATAAATTTATCAAATAAGTAAAAAATGAAAATGAGGAATATTCTTTGATTGAAACCATAAATAATGAATATTTTTATTTCAAGGGTAACATTAAACAATCAAACAGCTGATAAAGCTGAGTTAATTTGATATTTTCGATGATTAGATAAGAAAAGCAAAATCTATGCTTTACATTTCTTCCTTTTCTCTTCAAAATCGAATTTCGACTTTTCACAATCAGACAGCGATGTTGATATGAATAAAATAATTAATTCAATTATAATAGCTTATAAAATCTATTCATAAGATATGCAATTTAGTGTAAATGTAAAATTACCTGTGAACTGATTGATATCGATTGGCGAATAAATTGACCTCATAAATTTTGCACAATTATAAATAATTAAGCAAATTAATCAATGATAATCCATCCTGAAAACAACAGCTTATTCTTTAAATAATTACAAAGAAATCGATTATTTACATTAATTTTCTCTTTACATCCAAATTGAATAGCGAAATAAAAGACCTGAAAATATATATCAACAAGATGTAATAATTTAGTATCAAAAAAATTGATAACTTATTGATAATTTTTCTTTGATAAGATAATTTATTTACATTCTGTTAAAACTAAAACGAAAATGATTGCAAATGGCATTGAAATTTGATTTGATCCAATTCGCTAGATAATTTCACATCCTTAATGCCAATTGATATTTATCAGTGATTCTTCCACGATGATATTAACATTGATAATAATGATAACACTAATTTTATCTCCATCTGTTCACCCATTCATCCATTCCATTGCTATCATTTGTTCTAAAAATCAAAGTTAATTAAAACATTTTGTTATCCATTTCTCCAAACATATAATGATTAAGAGTACTATTATTATCAATAATAATATTAATAGTACCAGTAATAATGAGAATGAATTTCAAAAAAAAAAATTCAAAATCATTAATCAAAATCTAAAAATTAATTTATTAAATTTAGAGTATTATTAATAATTATTTGAAAAAGACTGAAATATGGAAATTTTCATTTTTCAATTTCACGGCAAAGCTTATAGAATCAATTTTAACAAATGGAAAAAATAAAGCTAAGAAGGAAATTGAATAAAATGGTTATTACTTGTTTATATGTGAGTTATAAAGAACAAATTTATAGTCCAGAAATTAAAACAAAAAAAGGATGATAGAATTAATTGAAGAAAAAAGTTTGAACCAAGAATTTATGGGATTTTAGCTTGATTTAAAATGAGAATAATTACTATAAATTAAACTATAAATAACTATTTTCAAATTGTTCAATATATTTGATATTTAATTAATTTTTTTGTACTGGAAATAAGTTTAGCAAATATGGTATAGATTCAATCAAAAATGATTATTTCCCAAATTTCAATAAATATATTCTGTCTTCAGATCATTTGATAAGTAATTAAAATAATTTTTTGTTATTTAATTAATTTTTATTCAATGTAAATAAATTTTTAAATAAGTGAAACATTATTAATAGAAAAGTAAAACATTATTTTTAAAAATAAAAAAATCTGCTTAAAAAAGCAACACTTTTATTGCATAATAATAAATTGATAACTTACATCAAATGTTATCAATGACTGATAATTAGTTAAATATAAGCACGAAAAAAAAATCATGTACATTTGACATTTTTGAATGATGATTATGAGAATTAAGAAGTGTTGAGAAATTAAAATGTCAATAATGTGTTACGACGACAACATTTGCGAATCTTTAATGGAAAAACAGATTTTACTGAACTAGTTTTCACTAATTAGAAAAAGATGAAATTTATATGGAGCAAACAATCGATTGATCACAATTAACAGCAATAATAGTGCCATTTTTCCACATAATTTACGCGTTAGAAATTGTTAACATACTATTTATTTTAGGAAGAGTTTTAGAGCATTAATATTATTATTATTATTTTTACCAGTAGTAGTAGTAGTAATTAATCCTTTTATTTAGTTTATTATTTAAGAATGCCGAAATTTATCAATTTTAATCATCATTAATTAGAATTGGAAACAAATATTATCATATCGTACACTTATTAGGAAATCATAATGATGATTATTATAATATTGTATCGTCTAAAATTTTTCGTAATAATCAATATTTTCACGAAATAATCATTAAATAATAATAGTATCATTGTGATAATTGTTAAATTGATAAAATTTGCTTTAAATTCCAAGAAATAGCATCATTGTCGAATGATACTATCAATCCAATTTTTGCCTTATTTCGAAACTTTGTCAAAATTTTTTGAAAATTTTTTAATTGCACTTTTTTTTTATGTGTTTTATTTTTTCACTTATTTATGTCTTAATGTTTACTTTATTTCTCTATATTATGCTTTATTTCATATTAATGGATTCAAAAAAAGAAAAAAAAAACATTTTTTTTCAATTAATAAAATTTATTCATTCATCTTTTCAGAGAAGGATATCATTAAGGCTGATTATCAACCATAGAAATTTCATATGGAAATGGAAATGATTTTTGATGTACAACTTAAAAAATGATATTTTCACTGATAATTTAATCATTAATTGGATTAAATTTCATGATATATGTCGGGAATATGAAGTAGAATATGAGGTTTATGAAGAAAAAAAAAAAAAAAAAAGAAAAAAAAGAAAAAAAAACTTCTAGTAATTAAAATGATCGATTGAAAAATTTTCTAGGTAGAAGAAATTTAAAGATGCTATGGTTTATGATGGAATTTGAATGGCATGATTTGAATACACCACTTTCCATATGTATATGGCTTCTGTCAATTATTTTGGCCAAAATAAGTTTGTTTTTTTGATCATTCTTTTAATTTTCAAATATTATTACGATAGCTTTTTGAAATAATCCAACTATCTGATAGTTTTCCTTTTTACCCAAATTGATCATCCATTAAGTTGAGCAAATTAAAATTTTTTTAAAGCTCAAGCTAAATTTTCTAACAATAGCTTTTCTTTAAAAAAATGAAAAAGCAAATTATAAAATTATTCGAATATTTCTTTCATTAATGTCAGCAAATTTTCAAATTTTACTGATTACATACTGAAAAAAAAAATGGGATTTCAAAATTTCAAATTATTACTTTTTTCTCTCGAAAAAATATTCAGTAACTAGTCAAATAAGTCAATTTTAATTAAATCATTTTTAATCTCTTTAAAAAACCAGTAAACATAGTGATTCAATTCAATTTTCAGCGATTAAATGTAAGTATTCGTATTTTATTATTAGTACTTAATTAAACTGATTCAAATTGATTGTATCAAATCAATTTCAAATTAATCATAAGATATTGTCGAGTTTTCTAGTTTTGTTTTTTGTTCACCCCATTACAGTATCTCATTGGAGTAAACGATTTACTGTCGTACCTGACTCAGCTCTTTTAATTCTTGTTGGTTTTGCTGCTGGTCGTATAATGGCTCGTTTTTGGCCGCAAGAAATTTATTTACATCCAGGTAAGCATTTCAGCCAAAAATTACTGATATTACTTAACTATATGAAATGATAACAAATAACAGATAAATATGATAAGTGATAATTTAGCAAGTGATAATATGTGATATTTGTAATATTTCAACGAAAAATGTGTGTATTACTTAATTATATGAAATGATAACAACAATATACAAATATGATAAGTGATAATTTGGCGAGTGATAATATTTGATATTTGATAAGTAATAATTTATTACATATGAATTTAATAAACGATAATTTAGCAAGAAATAAAATTACAGATTTTTTTTTTCTATACCTATTACCACCGATAGCTTTGGATGCTGGTTATGCATTACCTAATCAAGCTTTCTTCGAAAATTTTGGCACAATTATTTTATACGCTGTGATAGGAACAATTTGGAATATTCTTTCTATCGGTGTTTTTTTTTCTTCTGCCTAATTAATTAAAATTTTATTAATAGTAATCATTGTTAGACTAGACAATTGGATTTCATTAATTAAGTAAAAATGAATTTAGATTTATTTGACATTTTTATTCCTCATTTAATAATAAACTTATTTCGTGCAATTTTGCTTATCTTATTTTGCATCATATTTCTTTATCAAAATATTCAAATTATTAAATTTAAACGATTAATTGAATGCTTCAATTTTTTAAGATGAGCAACGTGATAAAAATTTTTAAAATTAAAATCATTGAAAAAAATCGACTTTTTTTTTTTTTTTACTTTTATCGTGGTAGTCGAATTTTAAGAATGATACGAATAGCAACAGATGAAACATTTATTTATTTATTTTTTTTTGAATAATTTTAATAGATTGCATTGAATTTTCAGTATATATTTACTGAAAAAAAAAAGAAAAGAAATAAAATAGTAAATAAATATAAATTGTAGGATTCATCCTTTTGATGGCTTCACCATTTTTTTCGGTTTCATTGCCTTGGATCGATTTATTCCTTTTTTCAACTTCCATTTCGGCAGTTGATCCAGTTGCAGTTTTGAGTGTTTTTGAAGAAATCAAAGTTAACAGATTATTGTATATTTGTGTTTTTGGCGAATCATTACTGAATGATGCTGTAACAATTGTAAGCTTGCTATTTTCATCATAGAAATATTTTGTAATTAAATAATTAGAAAAAAAATTAATTAGATGATTCATTAATGCATATTGATTGCATATAGAAGTAACAAGGAATTAAAGTGGAAAAAAAAAGAATTTAATCAATAATTCGTTGTATTTTTCAATCTATTTCAATTTACATAAGTGATTTACAGAAATAAACAACACTTTTTCAATAATTTCTTTGGAAATAGTTCAAAGATTACTTAAATTTTGAAATTGCACAGAACAAATGAAGGTTGAAAATATCGATATCATATCATTCTACTGCAAAATGATAAGAAATGCTAATGTAAATATTTCCATACAGGTCATGTATCATGCATTAGCAGCAATGGCTAAGATTGAACCCGAGAATCTGGAAGCAGGTGATTTTATCAAAGCTTTGATATCATTCTTTTTGGTGAGCTTCGGTGGAATACTTATTGGGATTGTTGGAGCTACTGTTACCGGTTTAGTTACAAAGTATGAATTATCTCAAAAATGATTTCTTTTCATTGCACTTAATTCAATAATTCATGCGATAAATTATTCTCAACGAAGAATCGTAGAAATTTCGTTAATTTTGATTGTTTTCATTCTTTTTTTTTTTTTTTTCACTCAAAATGACGATAAATTGTGACAAAAAATCGTTATATATAGTTATTAATCATTTGAAAATATTTTACACAGAACAGATAATAAGTTTGATTGTTGCGAATAATGACAAATGAAAAACAATTTATAAAGATATATTTATTTTTGATGTTTTATCTAAGCTAATTAGCAATTGCTTTAAAATTTCTATTTATTGAAAGTAATTCATTTTAAGAAATATTTCATTCTAAACATATCAAATAAATAAGCCTAATTAGAATGAGCAAGCTAGTATTTGCAATTTTCCTTCATACTTTTCAAGCTTATTAAATTTATTCTCACAAATTCAGATATTCAAATAAGCAACAAGTTCTACAACCATTAATTTGCTTACTTATACCTTACCTTTCATATTTGGTAGCAGAAAGTGTTCATTTTTCCGGTATCCTTGCGTAAGTGATTTATATATATAATTTTAAAATTGAAACAAAAAATTTAAAAGTTTTTACAGCAATAAGAATTTCAAATTTGCAAACTAAATATTCCTGATATCGTTTAAAAATATGCAAGATTTTGATTCTCACAAATAGATGGAAATTTTTTCATGCAACTAAAAATTTCATTTTTTTTATTTTAATCGTTATCTTTTTGCTTTTTTTTTTTGCCAGTATTTCACCATTATCGTTTTATTCTTTCATTTTATTACTCTAATTATTAAAACGTATTTGTAAAAATTTTTTATCAAAAAGAATGAACGAAGCTCGCGTATATAATTATGATATAATTCATAATGTATTAGGAAATGAAAATGGTCGATTGAAATTTCCTGGAATTTTTAGCTAAAAGTTCAAAAATATGTTGAAAGTAGCGATTTGCCATAAATTTATATTTTAAAAATTTTTTCTAAATTTGACAATTTCTGTTTGCATTGATTTTTTCAGTATCGTTCTTTGTGGTCTAATGATGAAGCAATATCTTGCTGGCAATTTATCAAAGCAATCATTGGTTACAACAAGTTATTTCCTAAAAACCCTTTCATCAAGGTATTACATTTTTTCCAAACAAAAATATTATTGATATTAAAAAAAAAAAAAAAAAAACAAAATACTGTTCTACAATTATGTTCCATTTAAAATTTAGTAAATATTGTCCACAGAATTAAATTTCATTTAAAGTTTAACAAACATTGTTATACAATTAGATTTTCATCTAAAGTTTATTAGAAGTCTTGACTAAATGCAGCTAAAGATTTTTTTGAATAAAACTTTTGTATGTAATTAGTTCTAAAAGAATTAAAAGTTATAATATTATTGCATCTTCATAACAATCTTTTAATATATTATTTATGAAAGTTAATTATCTAATTAATTAATTAATTCAGTTGTGAAGCGATAATATTCGTTTTCTTGGGACTATCAACGGTATCAAAGAAACATAATTGGGATTCCGTTTTTATTGGAACAACATTACTTGCATGTTTAGTTTGTAGATTTATCGGTATGTTCATTTAGCAAATACTGTGGAATTATTTTTGAAAAAATAAAATTACAAATGAATCATAAGCTTTGTAAAAATTATCAGATTTGATTTTTAGAAATTTCCATTTCAATATTATTTAAAAAATGACAGAATGATTTTTTTCATGTTAACTAGCTAAATCGGTCACACGAAGATGACTGGATCCAACTAGTCCGAAAGTTCTTAAACATCTAATGCAACGTACTTTCTGAATTTCAAATCGATCGGTGAAGAACTTGAAGAGCTGTGTAAAAACGAATAACGTAGAAAATAGGATTGTCAAAAATTCAGTTTGCTCACTTATTTTTACCTGTCACAAGTATGACGAATCAGAAAAAAGTAAGCATCTGTGGAAACATTCGACTGTTCGAATGCAACGTTTTGTGAAAATTTCGAATCAATCGGTGAAGAACTTGAAAAGCTGTGTCGAAATTACAACGAATATTAATATTTTTGTTTATTTAGATTATAAAATGGGTAACTTTTTTCTTTCGCAATTACAAGCAATCAGAAATATGCAAAATTTTAGGAACTTATTTTTTGACATGTTTGGCAAATAGAGGACGACATCAAAAAATCAATCTTGTCGATCAATTTATAATGGCTTATGGTGGCTTACGTGGTGCTATTTGTTACGGTTTAGTAATGACATTGGACGAGGAATCCGTATCGGCCAAGGAAATGTTCACTTCTACTACAATTATTGTCATTTTAACTACCGTTTTTCTACAGGTAAATATAAAATCATATATGGTATCGTGGAACTTGGTATGAGCGGATAAGGTATTTCACGACCCTAAGTAATAGGAGTATTTTATTACTTCGTTTACAACGCGTGAGGTGTCGTCCAGTATTAGCTGATGTGACACACAATACGTGACAAATATATAACGATAACGTATAAAAACTATATAAAAAAAGGGGGAGAGGTAAATGGCGATATAGCGGCGGAACGACGTCGTACTTTGATAGAATGAACGAATGAATCTCGGATCGTCAGTTCCCGCTTATATACCACTTTCGTTCTGTTGAGTCTCTTTCTCTGTTGGAGATTTGGCTTCTGGTCACTTCTTCGTTTCGTTGGACCAATTCTGCCAGAAAGAGTCGGAGGGATTGTACCGACCATATTCTTCTTTCCTTCTTTGACTGGTATACTTTATCTAGTATCCAAGCCGGTAGTTTGTTTTCAATGAGAATTTCGATACTGGAATGCTCCAAGTTCTCGCCCGTTGCTTCTAGTTGTCGAAGAACTCTTTCAGTCGCTTCGATTGTTGCTTTCCATTCCCTATCGTTCCTTTTGATAGACTGGAGTGCTCATTGTATAGCGACTTTTTGATTGTGATTGGTTGGCCGAACTTCTCAGTCAATGTATTTCTTTTGACGTCGTAATTTTCTGAGGCGATATTACAACCCCTAACGGCCAATAGAGCATCTCCTTTTAGACATGACATCTGGTAATTAAGCTTCTGGATGTCGGGAATGTCTTGGAGATGTGCCGCGGCACTAAAACTACTCCAGAATTCTCTCCACAGTTTGGGGTCGGCACTAAATGTTGGTAGCGGTAGCTGCGGTAGATTCACAGTCGCTCGAACTGTCCGAGATACCTCCCCATGAGAGACTGATTCTTCTGCTTTCACTTCGCTTAGTTGTTGGACGGCTAGTTGAAAATCGTCCATATACATTTCTAAGGTAATTTTTGCTTCCTTTCCCCTATTAATTAGCTTTAGAATACCTTTCGTCCTCCACCATTTGGACATATTTCGCTTCTTCTTCCTTTCGTTGGATTGCAAGTATTGTCTTCTGTATGAGTTCCAACCAACTTTTGTCAAGGGATTCCAGCGTGTTAATATAGAGGTCGAGTTGCTTGGTCTTTTCTTTGACGATTCTCCCCTTTACTTCATAATACCTCCTTAGTTCTTCTCGAGAGAGATCGGGATCCGGTGTCAGATTAATGGTATTGTCCTCTTCAAGAAGTTTGACTAAGTTCTCTTTTGTTGGTTGTGCCGCCGCGTTTAAACTGGAAGACATACCTCACCTCGGGCACCAGATAATGTCGTGTAACTTGGTTGTGTTAGGATAAGGTGTTTCACGACACGAAGTAATTGGAGTATTTGTTACTTCGTTTACAACGCGTGAGGTGTCGTCCAGTATTAGCTGATGCGACACACAATACGTGACAAATATGTAACGATAACGTACAAAAATTATATAAAAAAAGGGGGGAGAGGTAGATGGCGATGGAGCGGCGGAACGACGTAGTACTTTGATTGAATGAACGAATGAATTTCGGATCGTCAACTCCCGATTATATACCAGTTTCGTCCACCCATCGTGCTGTCTGTGTGTCAGAAATCCGAGACGAGGTCATATCACTCAAGTGGGCACCGACTTTGATGAACCTTTTATCTGCCGCCGTTAATGAGTTTGGTCCTGGCACCGGGCAGTTAAAATTCCGTCTCGGAAGTCATTATTACACTTGCAAAAAGGTTTTGGGATATTATCAATCACATAGTTTAAAGTCTCAAATAATGTCGAGATTACATTTGAATTTGGGTCTATTACAATAGTGTGATCAATCATCTTATTTCTTAACAATTTTAACTAACATTTACTATATTTAACTTTTTACGAAATAAAATGAGAACGGAAGATGGAATTACACTAATATAAATCACCTTTATTTCGATTTTCCGACATATGGTAATAAAAAATGATATTAGGTATTGATTAATCTAATTAAAGTTTTACACCATTTTTGTTTTGAGCAATGAATTTGATATCATTTAATTAAAGTGTTAACTTTAAAAGTATTGAAATGTTTAGTATTATTACTTTGTAATATAGTTTAATTGTTATGCTCAGTTAAATTTTATATTTCAAGCATTTTAAATTGCGAAATTGGAAAACTTTTAATGTCATTTCATTTTCAGCTATAATTTACAAAAATTAGTTCCTAAAATATGCTAAGTTTTGATAAAATATTGGAATATCACAAATCATCTGTTAATGAAGCAAGTTTGCTTTTTAGGGTGCTACAATCAAACCATTGGTCAAATTACTTGACGTCGAAGTTGAGACAGATGATGGCGGAACATTAGTTGAACGAGTTATCAGTGATGTTCGTTTTCTTGTTTTCTCTTCTTTTTTTTTTTTTTTGCCAATTTGCATAAATTTTATTTTTCAATTTTCGTTTTACTTCCAGTGGGAATGTAATCCCACAATAATGTAAATTAATTCTGGAATAATTCCAAATATTTCTAATTCCCAATAGCTTGACTAAGGTAAAACTGAAGGAAACAAGCAGCCAGAGTTAAACTTCTATTTTTCAGACCTATTTATGTCTTTTTCGCTAACATTAATTTTGCAATCTTCATTTCCATATCATTATTTGATTAACAAATTTGCTTAAGTTTTCTTTATCACATTTAAAAAATTATTTGAATAATACAAAACTCATTTATCAAAATACAATATGCGAAAGTGCCAAGATATTATGGTTTCTTAAAATATCAAAAGCTTTAAATAAAAGATAAAAATTTTTAAGGTCCGAGATGATTTAATGGATGGTATAGAAGCTGTTGCTGGTATCCAACGATCACATCGAGTAATTTAAAATATAATCTTTAGTTTTTTTAAATAATTCAATTTATATTTTACAAATTAGTATTAAGAAAAAGTTTGTTGAACAAGAAAAAAAAATTTTAATTGACATTATTTATAAATTTATAATGCATTATTTAAATTATTAGCTACAAAATGGAAGATTTTAATAATTTTTTGAATGAAATTATTTAAGAAACTTCATAAATATTTTAGATTCGGCAAAAATTATCAAATTTCAACAATGATTATATTTTGCCTTGTATGGTACGCAAACAACCAACTCGTGCAGATGAACTTTTGGCGATCTACGAGAGATAATAAGTTAAAAAACATGATCCAGATAAGAGTTATTTTGTAATGTTAAAAGTTGACAAATAATAATTAATAATTTTTATGTTTCAATAATTGATGTATTTAAATTTGATAACTTGAAATCTGTAAATAATAATTTGCAGCATAAATATAATCTCTCAATACTGTGTATATTTGAACTTGAAAATTTGAAATTTATCGAATTGTATTTTAAAAAAGTTTTATTTATATTTATAACTATTACATGCGGAATTCATATATATCATAGCAAAAAATGTTTATGACTATTAGCATTTATTAAACACTTTAAAAATTTATTAATATGTTAATTTGATAAATATAATAATTTGATAATTTTAATTGTAATTTGAAACTCATATTTTATTTAATTGTTATTTAGAGCTCATATTTTAATTGAATTCAATTTATCAAGTTCAGTGCAATTTGATTTCTATTAATTTCCAAAAAAAAAAAAAAGTCGAAAAAAGAGAAAATCAGATTAAATTACATGAAAAAGGCAAAATACACGTTAATTAATTATTCGTTAATCATGCAAGAATTTTTTAACAGTAAAATAATCTTGAAACAAATAATAAAATTTTCTCTTCCATTAATAGCAACATTCGATGAGACAATTGATGGATGTTAAATTAATAAATTAAAATTAAATAAATATTTCCAAAATACATAACAATATCAATGAATCATTGAAAATGAACTTCTTATAAAATTTTGAAAACATAGTTTCACTTAATATGATAGATAAATTACTTTTTTCATTTAGTATCTGACTTTTATTTTTATTCAATTTACAGTGAACCACCAATTACATCCTCAGGTAATTCTGATTGACTTGCACGAAAGAAACCTGAATTAATAAAATTTGAAATGCATGCTTACTTTTTTGCTACGAATTTTTTTCACTCATCATTTAATGAAAGTCGAATTAAAGAATTTCGAAAATCATGAAAATATTTTATTTTCAAATTTAAAAATCGATGTGCCTAGCTATTGTAAAAAATCAAATTTAAGGCTTATTTCAATATGAAATACAGTACGTTAGTAATGTTTGAAAAAAAAAAGTTACAAGATTGTTAATTTGATGTAAAATTTTTGGAAATTTGAAAAAAAATTTTGAAAAAAATTGGAAAAACAATTCAAAATTATTTTAGAAGATGAAAGAATTGCATAAAATTTAACATACCATATTCACCCCAATGTCGTCCCCATGTATTCATATAAAGCCAATATTTTTGATTATTTTCTTCTCCCCAACCTAACATTTTAACACAGTGTCCATAAATTTTGCTTGAAATTGAATGATTAATGGGATGATAAATTCCTGAAAAATATCAGAACGAAATCTTTTTTGGGGAAAATTTTAAAACAATTTAAAGCCTTTGTAATTGTGTGATTTCATTTAGGATTTTAATTTATAATTTGAATTTTTGCAACAAAACATAGATAAATTGTTTTTTTTTCTTTTCCTTTTCTTATCCTATTTAGTGTGATAAAAGTTCGATAATCATTTGTCAAAGTACGAATAATTTCTAAACCACAACAATTCCTTAAAAGAATTCATTGATTTTTTTTCGATTAATTTTGGCCAGTTGATTGATTGATTGATTAATTGATCGAAGTACAAGCATTACCTGAATCATAATGTTGAAGATCTTCGCTTGCTGCAAAACATGCAAGTGTTGGTCCATATAAATAAATTTCACGTTTGATTAGTTCTACTGGATCTTCTGAAAAAAAAAAAAAAAAAAAAAAAAAAACTTTTTGGATCTTTTAAAAAAAAAAAAAAAAAAAAAAAAAAACTGGAATCAAAGCAGTAAAAAAATTTTGCAAAAGAATTTTGGATTTCGAATCTGTTTATAGATTTTGTTTTTTTTTTTAACAGCAAATTTAAATGTATGAATTTTTTGAAAATCAGTTGAAAAATTGGTTTGATTAACTAATTGATTGATTAATTGACTGATTGATTGATTAATACATCAAAGTACAACTTATAAAGATCAATTCCGGTTCAAAAAATAAGAAAAATTTTTTTTTTTTTTGAAATGAAATTGATTTGAATGAAAAATAGAAAATATTAATTTTTTAATTTACCGACGTTAAAATTTCAAGCTTAATCAATCACTTAAAACAGTTAATCAACTTAATCAAATTTCTTTAATCTTATCTTTTTAAAATTATCCAATCACTCAATGTGTCATACCTTCTTCTAATGATAATGATCATGATCTTACAAAAGTTTTGCAAAAAAATGCTTCATGCAGCTATTTTTCCTCATATATTAGATTACAAATAACTCTAAGAGAAAAAAAACCTGAAAATATGATATATTTGCAAAATAAAAAGATTTACAAGAAATGTCGAATAATTAATAGATAAAAATTTTTAGTATTATTTTATTATTAATTATTAATTATCCGATTTATTTAGATATTTCAGCTGATTATTCCTGTTATTTTATTTTATTTATTTATTTTTTTTTTTTTGAACAAAATATTTTAGCTTTGATAATAAATTAACAAATATACCATTTCCAATGGCTTCTTTAAGTTTTCGTTTTACGGTCGGTGCAAAACCACTAATAAATTTTTCTATTCGAATCAAATAAGCCTTTCGACCTAAATTGTAAATGAAAATAACAATAATGAATAATTTCATTTCCTTTTTTGTAATTTTAGAAATATTAATACATGCAATTATTTATGTAGTCCTTATTCATGTATTATAAATTGGAAAACAAAAAATGATTGAATTATTTGGCGGAAAATAATGATAATAATGATATATACTGCTGATAAGATCCTGTTTATAACTGTGACCATAAAGTGGTTGACAAATTTTTTGACAAGTTGGTGCAATTTTCTTTCGATAATCTTCCGGAGTACATGGAGTACCACAATCTGATGCAAAAGTATATGGTTTGCAACCTTCGAAGCTACCATAATCACCACCTGTAATTTTAACCGTAAATTTTTGTTCATGTTATAATTTGATATTGATATTTTAGGAAGAGTAAAAATAGAAGAAAATCTAATGCTTAATTAGCATTTAATTAATAACTGACCTGTTACAATGCCGTGATCACGCCAATAGATAAACGCAAATAATGCCCATTCTGTTCCTTGACATCTTTCAAAAAATTTAACATATTTAATCTGACAGGAAAAGTTTGAAAAAAAAAGGTTCTAATTTTGTGAATTGATAGTTAAGAAATATTGATTGATTTAAAAAATTAAAAGTAATATATGATTATTTCTAAATTTTTAAAATTATTTAATGCTACATATAGACTAAAGATTTATAGATAAAAAAACAGTAATTTTTGATATTTTGTAAGCTAATTTTGCAAGATGGAAAAAGTTCGACAAAACTTTTATTAAGCCTAAGCTCAGAACTTTTATCGAGCCTAAGTTGAGCCTAATCTTCTAATTAATTAAGGTTAAAATGAGCACAGCTAATTAAATTCAAACCCTCCACATTCAGCACAGCAAGATATAAGATCTTCGGCAGAGATCTGCTTTTGATTGCTATAATTTGTTGCTATACATAAGCGATCAGACATTACAGATACTGCTGATACGGCCTGAAAAATATCAAAAAAAGTTCAAATAATTTTTAAATTTCTTTTTTTTTAACTTAAATTTCAATCTTTAAATTTGATTAAATCTTATATTGAAATTTTCTTAATTTTTATACGAATTGAAATAAATTTGTTTTTTTTTTTTAAATTACTACCATTAAATTTAATTCTATTTTTATTTATTAATTATGATAATTCGACTAACCCAACATGATCCACATTCACCTTGATTAGCTACCTGATGAATTGACCAACATTGAGGCCATCGTAAGCGAGCATCAAATTGTTCTGGTAAGTGTAATTTTTTACTCTTTAATAACTAAAAGTAATTATAATTAATTAGTGAAAATAAGATGGCAAAACTAAGAAAGAAAAAAAAATTGAAAAATTAAAAGTTTTGATTGTTTTTAGCAAAAATTACTGATTAGCAGGTTGAAATGCTCAGAAAAGAAATTATTGATAATTAATTATTCGAAAGATTTCAGATATTACTGATAACCAATAAGAGGATTATTAAGAAATGTTTCAGCTATTACTGATAATCAATAACAATAGATTGCAGAAAAGTAAATATAAATTAATAAAACAAATTATAATAATACCTTTATATGCTCAATTGAATCAGCAATTGGATATTCCCGTTTTAACTTGGATAGAAGTTTATTTTTTTCAAATAAAGACAATTTCAGAATTGATGCTCGAGAAGCAAAACGATTGTAGACAGCCTAAATTAATTAAATTTTAATTGCTTTTAATAAATTCTATATTAGGCTCTGAAAGCAAATAATAATTTCTATTATGAAATTTAAATCAATTTTTGGTTAAAATTAAATTAAATTAATTTTCGGTAAAAAAAAAATTAAAAAACTATTTGATCAAAGTATTATCACTTACAGCAAATGTATAATCAATTTTTATTTGATAAAAATAATTTGTTAATAATAATTGATGAAAATAAATATTTCAAATTACTAACCTTCCATGTAGTATTTAGTTTATTAATCTGAGCAACAAGTGATAAATGATATCGTTTATCTTCTTCACTATGACTAATCCATTTTTTTCTATGCCGAAAATTCGATCTATTTCTTGCGTTAATCGTTTCGATTATTATGCATAATGCAAAGTGGAAAAAAGAAAAAAATTAATTAGCGGGAGGAATATATAATTAATATTTCATTTTTCATTATTAAAAAGTTGTAATTAATGATTGAAAAAAAAGTCTTTTTCATTATTTTCGTTTTCATCTTCTTCTTTTTTAATTTTGTTTTAATTTTTTTTTATAAAATAGATAGGATATTTAAATTTGAATATTTATTAATCAACCAACTGATAATGGTCGTAAGCAATAAAATGCTAATGCCAGTTATAATAAATACAGAAATTGTTGATCGACGCTTTTCTACCGTAAAACGCTTAATTAGTTCACGTTTTTTTGTAATTCTTACAATATTTGGAATGTTTTCATCATGATTTTCCAATGATACGATTGTATCTTTCGAATTTTCTGCAAAAAAAAAATGATTAATATCATTTTTATCATTTGGATATCAATGATTAATATCATTGATATCCAAATGATACGATTGTTCAACATTTGTATTTTTGAATTTTTACCTAATAAAAAGCCTTACTTGCAATGCTAGGAATCTTTTTGTTACCTAAATCAAAAGGAAATTATTGTTTCTTTTGATACTGTTTGGTGATCAGATTTTTGCCAAATTTTTTAATAGAGTATTTAAGTTTTCTAGTAAACATTTTTTTTCCATTCCTCTAATGCTAATTTATGTTTTCCTATTAAATATCTTCTAGGTTTTTTTGGAAATTTTTGAAAAAACATTCAATTTTTTTTTTTTGAATACGCTTCTTTCTTGTTTATTTTGTATTTACTTTTATTTTTTAATACGTTCACGTTTATTTTTTTGTTTTTTTTCATTACGATAACGTAACGGAGAACAAGTCTATGATCAGTTACAGAGGAAAGTCCATCAAAAAAACAATACAGATATAATTGTACCGATACGGAATTCTGGAATACTTATACCTATTTGATATTCATTACTCATGTAGATTTTGGGAATAATTCGCAATCGATTCGCAATTATAAAATTCAAATCGCAATGAATTTATACCGGAAGAATTTTTATGCAAACTTCAATTTCTATAAAATCCAATCAATTATATAGGAAGAATTTTTCTATAATCAACCGTTTGAAATACGTAAAATTAAAATAAAATTGATTACAGTTTTACAGCTTCTATAATTTGCAAACAATGAAATAACTAAGGCAATAACTAATATAAGTAATTTTATATTTATTTCATTTGAACCCTTGATTTAATAGAAAATTTAATATTTGATGATGATATTTTATCATTCAAATCTAGCCTAAATCAAAATCTAATCAAAATCAAAATCTTATTTAAATCTACTCACTAAAAGAAATCCTTGAAAAACCAAAAACAGGTAATATCCTGATAAGCCTACTATCATCATTGTCCTTATCGTGTTACATTTTTTGTTCTTATCATCTAGGCCAAAAAGTTATTACATAATCAACCAATAATTAATTAATCTTATTATTAACAAAAAATGTAATCACATAATTTTAGTAGCGGAAAAATCCATCTTGCTAAGTTAAGTTGAAATAAATTTCGCTTTTAAGTTTTCATCTTTATTTTTTTGTTTTTGGTCTTTTACCATATATTTCGATTTCTTGCAAACAAAAATATTCTTAAGTTAATTGTTTTTAATAAAAATATTTCGTCTCTTGCATACCACTAAATTATCAAATATTAATTACTAAAATCTCTCGAATTTAAAATTAGCAATAATAATTCTTTTTTTTTTTTTTAAGTAAGAAATAATAACGATAATACCTGCGGAAAAATTTTCAGCTTCTTGTACCATTGGTATTGTTTCTGCCATATCATCAACTGATAAAAAACTTTTATTTCATTTTCTGAAATGATAAAGAAAGGCAATATTTCTTCTAATGTTAATTGCATATAATTAATTAAGCCATAATATATTTCAAAAAATATACGCAGATAAATTATAATAGATCATGTTTGATTTTATCAAAATATTGTTCAGATATATCGAAGTATATCTTTTTACCTTAATTTCTGCAGAAAAATTTTTATAATAATTATTTAATTACTATAATTTTCCGATTTCAGATTTAAATCAGTTCATAAATCCTAGCTATAGAATTAAAATATTAATAGTAATAAAAATTTAAACCAATATATTTTTGTGAAATACTTCACAACTTTAATTAGAAGCATTCTATCACTGCATTTAATTACTAATTTGATCAATTGATATTTAATTACGCAATTATTCATAAATGGTTATATTTGATTCTAAAATGGTTTATATTTAATGTTATCCACAAAATTTTATATGAATTCTAACTTGTAACATGTCGCAAATAATTTTTTGAAAAATAAGTATTTCAGTATGACATATAAATATATATATTTTAGTATTTAGAATATGTGCATATATTTCAGAATATATAGATATAGTTAAAGCAACCACATATATTTTAGTATGTAAAAAATATATGATACTTAAATGAGATCAAAATCGGAAATAAATATGTGAAAAGCATAAATCAATACAAGTGTCCAATTTGGCTAAGTTGTAAAAATAGAATAATTAATTAATTCGCACAAATAAAAATTTATTGTCATTTTCATAGTATGAAAATTTTAAAATTAGATGATAAAAAAATTAAAAAAAATGAGAATTTTATGCCAATTAGAAAAGTATGGATAAATAATTATTCAAATATTTCACGATAGTAGAGAATTATTGAAAATGAAAAAAATTGTTTTCAATGATTACATATCATCATCAATTTTTTTTTTTTTTTTTAATGCTATTTCATAACAAAGAGTAGAATGTAAACAAAAAAAAAAAAGATTTATCTTAATTTTTGGATATAATTCAAAAATTGCACCAAAAGATTCTCAAAAGAGATAACGCATGATTTTTATTTTCATGCAATAAAGAAGTTTAAATTTAATTATATCAATAATTTATTGATTTTTTCCCGATTAACCGAAAAATGCAAATTTTTAGTAGAATTGAAAAGATTTGATCCGTATTTGAATGACCTAAAATTGATTTTGTTGAAAAATATATGATGATGAAAATTTGGAAAGTGAGAGAGAAAGATTTGCTAATTGCATTTGAACTTCAAATGCATAGCGAAGGATGATCGCTGTTAATGAAAGGAAACTTAATTAATTGATGAAATAAAAGTTTGCTTAATTACAATGGCTCATTTGTCGTTATGCATTTTATTTTCATTTCATTTCCAATTAATTGGATTTATTTAATCTTTCAAAAAATATACTTTTTTGATTTATGAAAAAAGCTTATTAACGAAAATATCTTAGCAATCAAATTCGCTATTATTTTTCAAAATGATAAAAAGAAGAATTACTAAAACAAGCATAAAATTATTGATCGAATTTTATAAAATCAAATTATAAAATACAATTATTGATAGTCAAGAGATAAATACTAAAAATAATTTTCATTATCACCATTATTACTACTAATATTATTTGTTATTAATTATTATTATTATCATAATTATTCTTATTATTATTTAGCAGTAATTACACATATCTTCATTCGTCATTGTTTGAAACTCATTTTACAAATATGTAATTAATTGCAAAACTAATTAACCATTCATTTATTGAAAGACTAATTAACAAACTTAGTTCTAGTATACTTCATCTTTTAAGATTCAATCTTTAATCTAATGTTGAATTGAATTCCTCTCAAATCAAAATATCATATTTTTTTTTGCTTTAATTATTAATATATTGAGAAATTTTGAAAATTATTATAACCGATCAATATTTATAATTATTCCAACATTCATGGTCACAATTAATCAATTGAAAGAAAAAAGAAAGATGAATTTCAACAGATATTAGTCGAAAAGTGTTGGAAATTTTGTCATAAATAGCTTACTTTACTCAAACTCAAAAATAGCTTAAGCCTTTGATTGTTCGAAAAAAAAATTTTTTAATTAAAGAAGAATAATTGTTGGGGCAAAATTTGAATTATTCATTGATAATAACTGATATATGTTTATCATTGACATCGAATTGGCAACAAACTGAAATACTAATTATTTATGGTATCAAAATTTTGAAAAATAAGACAGCAAATGGAAAAATTGTATTTGAAACAATAAAAATCTTAATTTTGGAATTAGAAACAGTTATTTTCACCGTTTATTTCGTCTGTTAAAGTTTTCATTTAAACTTTAGCAGTTTTTTTTATCAAACATTTCCCTGTTTATTCCCAATAAAAGATTTGCAGCCGCAACAAATTTAAAGAAAATAACAATTAGCGCTATTATCAAAATAAAATTAATTAGTTTATTTATTTTCCTTTTTTTCAATATTTACACTTAGTAATACTCTTCTGAATAAATAAATTAATTTCTAAAAAGCAATTTTGATATCAAATAAATTTCTCATAGATTTTTTAAAATAATAATTTAACATTTTTTTAATTTTACATTTTTTTTAACACATAAAAAATATACTATCACCAGAAAATATTAGTTAACTAAAACAAAATTAAGAGAGATCATAATAAATTGATAAAAAACAATTATTGCCAACATTTTCGAGCAGAAATTTGAAATGATTAATGAAATAAAAAAAAAAAAAAAAACGAATTTGAATTGTGTCTAAATGTGACAAAAATATTAATCAAATTTCCAGTAATTGAAATAAATTTCTGATCTAAAATTGGAATTTCTTAAAAAAAAAAAAATGTATATAGCGATAAGATAGTTTAATCCAACTTTAATTCATTTAAATATTGCAAAATGAATGCAAATTTGGTAAAAAGAACTGAAAGGATAACAAAATGAAAAACGCATAAAATTAGATTGAAATTGGTGGAAATGAAATGAGTGAAATTGGATTGAAATTAAAAATAATCCAATATTTGAAGCTTAAGAAGAAGAAGAGGAAAAAGAGAAGAAAAAATTCGAAGATTGTATTGTGGATGCTTGGATAATTGATGGAAACATGTAATTGTTCATATAAAGCGAGAATAAAATAGCTGAGGCGGAAAAGATAGTTGAAGGAAAGAATGATTGGATTTTTGGATTGATTTAAAGTGCATGAAAAATATATGAATTTGCTTGCTATGTGGGCAAGCGATTTTATCAGAAACATTCACGGAAATACTCAAAAAGAGCGAAATGAATTATTGGAAATTATAAACTTAAAGAATATATTGTTAATTTTGAAATATCAAATACGAAAAATCGATCAACATTAATTAAATAACTAAATATATTACAGAACTGAAATAAATGAGTTTTGTTGTGCTAATCCGAATTTTTTTGGCTCAATTACAACATATCGAAAGCTTAATTAATTATTTTTTGTCCAGTTAAAAACACTAGGGCAAAAATTATTTTATTATTATTATTATTATTATTATTATTATTATTATTATTATTATTATTATTATTATTATTATGATTGTTATTATCATTATTGTTATTGTTATTATTACTATTATTATTATTATTATTGTCATTATTATATGAAGAATTGAAAATATACAGATACCAATAGTTTTTTTTTTTTTTTTTTTTTTTTTTAAATAAAAAAAGTACAAAAAATTTTTGTGTAGTAGTTGTTAGTTTTAGCCATCAAGGTTTTCAATCTGGTTTTTTTTAAAGTTTTTTTGCTTTTATATCTTTTTCTGACCTTTTATTGTAAAATATATCGAAAATTGAATCAATTAATTAGCGATCAATTTTCGTTCAATTACAATATATTGTAAGTTTAATTAATTAATTATTTATTAACACTTTATTTTTTTTTCTCCAATGGAATGTAAAACTTTTCATCTAAAATATTTGATGAATTATATCCATAGCGACAAAATCATACTAATTTACTATCATATTTTCTTTTATTTTAATTAATAATAATAGTTTATTCTATTAAATTACAATATATTAAAAGCTCTCAAAAAAAAAAAAAAAAAAAAAATGGAAAAATACATTTAAACAACTTTACATAAAAGATTTATTCCAAAAAAAAAAAAAAAAATTAGCATAATAATATTTTACTTCATTTGTATCTTCAGGAAATTTTAAACGTTTCAAAATTATAGTTTTAAAATTTTTTAATTTAAAAAGAAAAAGCAAAAAATATTTTCTAAGCATTGGAATTTTGCATATCTATTTCGTTTGAAAAGCTATTTATTTTAGTCTCATATTATTTGTCGCATTACTCAAATTACTCCTTGAAAACAGAGCTTTTTCTGCGAACAAATTTCATTAAAAAATCAATATTTAGCGAATATATGAGCTATTGCAAATGTTATTGTAATCACTTTTGCAAAATTGAAATTGTACAACAAGAGAAGAGGGAAAATGGAAAATTTGATAATCATGATTAAATCACCCGATATATCAAGAATAAATTATAAAATTATCGTAATACAATCTAATTTTAACCTGATATTAAGTTCTAAGCAAGCAAAAATATTTAAATAATAAATGAAAAAAAAAAAAAGAACTAATATTACATTAACTTTTCATGATAAAATTTTATTCATGTCACTTGCCCATATAAATCACACAAACGCAAAACTTTTCGCATCATTAAATTTCATAATATCAGATTGCTTTTTTCGATCATATAACTTCTAGATTTTTTTTTTTTTTTTTTGCAATTTAGATTCAAACTTACCTGCCTGAAAGTTCATTAAATTTTTTCAATCTATCATCATTAGCTTTAAAATTATGTTTAACAAATATTTTAATCAATCAGTGTCACCAAAAAAGAAAAATAATTCATATTATAATTCCATTGAAAATACTTCTTTCCAAATTATTGTTGCGAGAAGTATACGATTTGCAAAAATTTCTTTCTTTTATTTCTTTCTCACTTTTTTTGATACTTTTTTTTTCAACGCATTTCTAAATAATCGATGATTTAAAAAAAAAAAAAAAAAAAAAAGTGAAATGAATGATTTTTGAAAGAAATATCACTCAATTTTTTTTTTGTTTTTGTTTGTAATTTTCTCTAAAGTTCACTTTTATACTCGAAGATAGAAATAGTGAATTGCCCAAATAATATATCCATCTAATCAGTATTATTTTACGAATAGATTTTTTTTTTTTTAATCGTTTATATATTTATGATGAAATTTTTAGTGATTAAATGATAAAATAATCGGAATTTTTGAAACAATCATATAAAGATAAATATCTTGAATAATTCCAAAATAAGAAATGAAATTTTGGCGATAATAATGGTGTAATTTAATATGATTTTTTAAATACATATATTTTTTTTTTTCATCTATAAAAGGAATGGAAATAATAAATCAAACGAATATGTTAAAAATGGAAATAAGATATGCATATATGAGTGTCATATCATTAAATATTTCAAGATATACTAATTAATATTTAATATATTAAATATTTCAATGTATATTAATTAATATTTAATATATTTTAACATGTATTCTGACTTCTTTACGTAAATGAGAAATGAATTTGGAATAATAAAATTGATTATACTTTGAGAATGGCATTTATTAATCATTTTTATCAGTAATGTTTAATAGTTAATCAAGCTCTTTATTGTTAGATTAATTAGCCTATTTAATTAATGATAGCTTTATGGGTGTCAAGGAAAAGGAAGTTGTTGAGATTAATGATTATTTTTTGTTCTTTATCTGTAAATCTGTCATTGATAAAATGTCATTATGATTAATGATCACTTTCCGCTATTTATCTGTAAAGCTATCATTGATAAAACAAATTAAACAACTACTTATTGAGGCAATAGAAATAAAGAAACTTAGGGAAAAAGTAAAGAAACTTAGGGAAAAACTCTTCTACAATTAATTATGCACAGATATTTGATCACATTTCTTATTTACAAAAATTTGTTGATTAGAAATTGATGAAAAAAAAATTTTTTTTAAAGCATGATGAAGTTAGATTATATTTAAATTTGATATCTGACAAGTAATAGAACGAAAGATAAACTCAATAAATTATTAAATTTTGTTTTATAATTGAATAAGATATAAATTCAAATTTAGTTCAAGTTCAATAAATTTAATGAAATTTACAAATGTTCATATATTTTTTTTTTGAGTTACGCACTCTGAAATAACAGCTTTTAATCTAATAATCAAAAATTTCATTTCTTCTGCTAGAAAAAAAAAAATAAATTTTTTTTTTTTTTGAATTTTAGGAAGAAAAGAACGGATAAGAAAGCAAAAATACAATTTCACTTCGTACTTCCGTGAACTAATGCAATCAACATTTGTCTCATTTCACTCAGTTGAAATTGATGTCGTAAATTAGAGGAAAGAACTTGCAGTCATAAAAAATTAGCCTTTTCAATTAATCTTTTTCTAAGAAACTTAAATTGTTATTTAGTCGAAATACTGCATAAAATATTCGATTTTTTCGCAGTAAAAGTTAAGTAATTCGTTATGATTTATATTCATCGAAAAGAAAACGACGAGAAAGATAGAAGGAGAGAGGAAAATTCATAGTTTCAATAATTTTAGAATAAAATTTAAAAATTTTGAAACTATTTCATTTGATTCACATTTTTTATTGAGTTTTCTCAAACTACTAACTTTTAGCAATCATTTATGAGAATAGAATAAATATTTCTAATCTTTCAAAAAAAAAAAAAAAGAAAAAAGTGAGGAGAAGAGAAAC
This sequence comes from Onchocerca volvulus, assembly GCA_000499405.2. Taxonomy (NCBI): domain Eukaryota; kingdom Metazoa; phylum Nematoda; class Chromadorea; order Rhabditida; family Onchocercidae; genus Onchocerca; species Onchocerca volvulus. Next base: position 15,869,498 of record HG738137.1, on the reverse strand, counting down.
TTTCGAAGTTCTTAGAAAAGTCATTTGATTTTTAAAATACCTGCTTGAAAGTATGGAATTTTCAACACTTAACTTTTGGTATTTAAGTAATTGAAGCAGAGGAATCAAAAATCTCTTTTTTCTCCTGAAATTTTACAAACTGGAATTTGAATTTTTTTCTTTTTTACAGATATTTTTGGTACATTTATTGTTGTCGTCTAATAGTTTTGCCCAAGATTAGATTAGGCTAGCACTTCTATTTATTTTGTTATATATTTATAATTTTTATTTTATTTGTATTTATATTTTTTTTCTTTATATATATGCAAGAGTCTTGAAAATTTTGATTCTCCACTTTAAGATGAGAAAAATTTTATAGTGTATATGATAAAATTAAAAAAGTCAGTTTAACATTTGCAAAAGATAATTAAATTCGAAAAAATTTCATTTCATTTTTTTATAGACAATTTTCTTATGCTTCGTTGAAATAATAATTCAAATATTTTGTAACATGTATTTATTTCAATTTTCATTTGATAGTAATGAATTTGTTCGTACGAAAATTGTTCTGTTTGTAGTTCTTAAAAAATGCGTTTTTAATTGGTTTATTTGCATTACCAAATTTTATCATTTAATTTCATTGCAATTCTGATTGTAAGCAATAATGACTTAATAATAGTTGATGAAATTCCGATTTGAAAATAAAAGTGATAATATTGATAACAAATTTTATAATATATACAATTTTTACTTCTTTTTGTGCTTACTATTTTTATTCTAATTTTATTTGTAATTTAATTGGTAATTTTCTGTATGGTAACTATTTTCATTTTAATGATAATAATCTAAATTAGTGTATAAGTCTTGGATATTTTTTCCTTATCAGTAGAAGGAAAATTGAAAGATGATACGGATAAGATTATAATGAAATTGGAAAACATGACAAAGTTTAACAAATGTCTGCAACAAAAGCCAATATATTCTCGGATAAAAAGTCTTCAAAATCGGTTATAATATGAAAAAATTCTTCAAAAAGATTAAAAGTATAGCTATCAGTGAATCGATAATGCTATTTCAAAGGATCATTGATCAACGAATGAAATATTTAATGCTAAGCTCAAGCTATCTAGGAATCCAATTAAAGTTGGAAATAAAAAAAAAAAAAAAAAGTTGAGGAAAATGAGAATAAATTAGTTAGAAATGAAAAATGACTATAAATAGCAGCATTTATAAGCCTAAATATGTAATCAATCATGAGAAACAATATAAATGGCCTATTTTACGATTCAATTTCACTGTTAAAAAGAATATAATAGCGGAAGTTGATGGAAGATAATATCAAAGAGAAAAATTTTAATAACAAGAAAGCAAAGCTTTCGTTATTTGAATATATGCTATAATTTTTTAGTAAATTTCAGCAATAAGTTAAATAAATTTTTATGTCAACTTATACATTAAAGTACTATTAAACAAATTAAAAAATTTTTCCGCAATCAAATCATCCAAAATATTTTACTATAGTAAATATTCTGAAAGCACATAATATAATTCAACAAAAAATATGTAAAAAAGAAAAAAAATGAAAAAGAATTTTGAAAAAAAAGTTAAGAAGGAAAAATTTAGTAAGATTTAAATCAAACTTTCTATCTTGACAATTTAGCAAAACTTGTTCCATAATTTAACCAAGTGAAAAAATTGTAAATTTATGTTATATCAATAAAATAAATCGACAAATTCCAAAAATTATATCGTATGTATTTATTTAATTGTATTTCATGTAAAAAATTTGCACCAATCAGCTTTTTTTTTTTTTCTGTTTTCTTACCGCTTTTTTAATTTGTTCCTAGAATTTTTTTTTGCATTTTCTTCAAATATTTTGATGAAACTATTTCGATTGAATTTTGTTTTGTTAAAATTGAAGGAAAAAATGGAAGAAGAAAGGAAAAAGAAATTTTTGGATTGATTTGGAAATAATATGCAAGTTTGGCTATAAATTTGCAAAGTAAATAATAAAATAAAAAGTAAATAAGTAGGAAATTTATGCAGTATTCTGTAAATTAAATTACTTTTCCTTTCTATTTTCTTCCCTTCTTTCATTATTATCTATAAAATGCACAAGATATCGCATGTCATTTTTTAATAAATCATTAATTTTATGTACAAAAAGAGAGCAAGAAAGAGATAGAAAAAAAGATTTAGATTTATCGAAAATGGCTAATTTCATACGAAATTCATTGAAAAAAAAAAAAAAAAATTTATTTGCATGAAAAATGTCGTGAAAGATAAAATAAGTCTAATTTAAAAAATAAAGTTACTTTAGTTTATCGATGTAATGGAACTTTAGTTTATCGATGTAATGGAATAATTAATTATATGTAACATTTTATTTTTTGAATTGAAAATTTAATTCTGACAAATTAAAAGTAATTTAATTATTTTGATATTTAAAATTTTGATAATTTAAAGGAAATTTAGTTATTTGATTTCTTCCTTTTCTTTCCTGATTCAGTTGTTTAAATATTGTAAACTTATCTATTCATGTTTTATATCTTTCAATTGGAAAACAAAAAATAAAATAAAATGAAATATTTCGATTTATTATTACCATCTAAATATCCAATTTGTTATTTTTCTTTAATTTTTCATTTCTTCCTGTTGTTTAAATATTTAATTTATTATTATATAAATATTTCATTTTCATCACTCCTAAAATATTCAATTTATTAACAGTGTCAAAATATTGAATTTATTATTATTACTTGAATATTGAAACTGTTATCAATTTTGTTAAATTTAAGCAATATCAATAGTTCGAAAATATTCACTGATTCATGTCATCAAGTATTCTGTAAATGCAATAAAATTGGATTAAACAAAAATATCAGTATAACTGAAGTAAAAAAAGCATGCAGTGAAATTAAAATTATTTGAACTACTCAAAAGTTATCATTTTTTCTTCACCAAATTTTTTTTATTAAGATTCGTGAAAAAAGCAAAATTAATGCATGAATTTGATTAATTTTTACGGGCCAATCATGTTTGAACTATTTCAAATTAAAATTAAAATTAAGAGGTTTCAATAATTAAATTGTTGCTATACACTGTAGTGATAAATTTTTCCATCCGTTATTCCTGCAATTTATGTAATACAAGAAAAAACTAATTGAAAATATTGTATAATCAAAGTAGATAGATCAAAATTTTTGTGCGTTTCTAATTAAAATTTTGATAAATTGTATTATTTTGAGTTTAACAAACAACGTCAAAATGTTGCAAATATAGTGAATTATTTAATGCAAAAATTTCATCTATAATATCAAAACAAGAATAAGAATGTGCATGAATTGTGTGAACATTTTTTAATTGGAAAAATCTAGTTATAAGCGCTTCTAATTGAAACAATGTAAACAAATACAATAATATAACTCATATTGTATGCTGAAAAACAGTTATTTTAATAAATTTTGAAGAAATTTGCAGTGTTCAAATAATAATTTTGACAACAGACAGCATAAAATGCGGAAAAATGGACGACTGTGATAAAGTTATGTAGTTTTAACGCTTCTTTTTATCGATGGTTTAATTATAGCTAATTTAAATATAAAATTAACCAATGGCTCACTTACTAAGTATGCCAATTTTTTTGTCAAAAACTAAAATTTTTTGCACATTAAAATCATAGAACATAATTTTAAAGAATATACGAAACATGTAATTTTCTGATGGAAAGAAAAAATTGTGGTCATATAATCTTTCATGTTATTACTACCATTTTTTGTAAATAGTACAGCATAAAAATTTTGTCCTTTAATTCTCAGTTTTTACTTTAATTGAAAAAAATTAACTTACGAAAAAAGATTACAAAAAGATTAATTTTTTTCCAATTTAAATAAAAATTAAAATTGAAGTAGCAAATATTAGCAAAAACATAGCCAATTACAAAATCAATACTTGGAAACAATTAGTGAGTAAAATTTACGAAATGATAATAAGCTATTGTTGGATTAGCCAAGGATTTCCGGTACCTTTATAATGTCGACCACTTTTTGGATTTGGTGACTTTGTCGTAGTGGTCAAAGAATTCAACAATTTTGTTGGATCGGTCAGAAAATTGCTTGGCACTGATAACGATCTGGGATATAAATACTGCTGATCTAAAGGATAAATGCCCGTATTATCGTTTCTACCAATTACAGCACCTACGTTACCGTACCCGCCAAATGTACCACCTACATAACCGTATCTACGGTCTGCTTTACTGTGTCCGCCAAAAATACCGCCCGCATTTCCGTACCTACCATATCCACCGCATATGTTGCCATACCTGCCGGGTGTACTGCATAAATTACCGTATCCACCAAATATGTTACCATATAAATCAAAATGGTCTGAATTATAGTATCCATCAAAAATATTACGGTCATATCCCCACAACGAATGTGGAGAATAGAGGCCAGCTAAAAATATTTCAAATTGCAAATTAATTGATACATACATAGGAAAATTTATTTGTAAAATTATTGATTTTGAATAAAAATTTTTGACTAAAAAATAGAAATTTATTGATACCTCCACCATGAGCAATTCTAGGATAGGTAATCCATGGATTACCAGAACCTATATAAGGCACATCACCGGTAAGAGCTTTCAGACCAAGAATGCCTCCCACTGCTATAGTATTTTTCATAATAAATGCAAAATATAAAATGATTTGAAAACCTGAAAAGATATAATTTTCTTAAATTTTAGTCTGAAAATTTAAGGAGTATTCAAGTTGAAATTTAGAAGATTTATATTTATATATATGAAATATATATACATTGAATATAAGATATATATTTTATATCCAGAAATTATTAATACAAAACTTAAGTAATGCATTATAAAAGTGTTTTATTATTTCTTTTGCACAAAATTTTATCAAATATATTCATATGCATTATTAGCAATATTTATAGAAATTGTGCGTCGTCTAATTATCTGAACAAATTACTTTTTTTCGCAGAAATTTAAAACATCTTAAAATACAATTGAAATTTTCAGAGTCTAACTAATTTTGCAATCAAAATTTCCAAATGACGAGAGTTTTTTTTTTTAATTAAAAGACTTTATTAATTTATATTCAGTTTATCTATCAAATTTATAGTATCATAATCAAACGAAAAAACTAACCAAATTTGCTTGAACAACAACGATACATGCTGAAGAAGTATAATAGTATATGAGAAGAATTAATATGTACGATACCAAAGAGTAGTACTATTTTATTTTGTGTAGAATAAATTTTAGACGCTTCTTCTTTTTTCCTTTTCCTTTCAAATTATTTTCATTTCCATTATCATTCTTCTATTTATGATTCATTTTAATCAGAAATTCAAGTTTTCTTAAATTCCAAAAAAAAAAATTCAAGTTTCCTTACATTTTAACCTCCTTATTTACTATTCCTTTTTTTTAATTTGTCTTTTCCGTATTAAAACCAAATATTTTTCCTATTTGATCATCCACTTGTTTTGCTTCTATTTGATTTTGTTAAAAAGGTCAAAAAAAAAAGCAAAAACAAAAAAAAGAATTAAAAAAGAAAAGAAGCAAAAATTGAAAAAAATATTTCAGTGACATAAAAAAAAAAAAAAAAGGGAAAATGACAAAAAAGAAAATAAAAATGCCAATTATTTCATCTGTTAAGCTGGGAAAAATTATTTGCCATGTTATCTTTCTTCTTTCGATAATTTCTGCGCATCAAATAAAGAGGAAAAAGTGCAAATAAATTTAGCAAGAATTCACATTAAAAAAACTATTCATTTCTGGTTCAAATTTGATGAGCATAATTATCTAATTTATGATATTCGGTGTTTTTCTTTTGAAGTGAGAATGAAACGACACATTTGAACAAATATGCTTTTATGCAGAACAAAAAGAAAAAGGCAAAAATTCATTTAATAATTTACATAAGATTGAAACAGGAAAGGAAAGGAATAATTCAGTATATTTCAATAGTAAAATAAGTATGTTATTTTCATTTTAATGACTTTCATTGCTGAGCAATAATTGCAGAAATTTTGATAAATTTCATAGCATATTTTCTTATGGATACTTTTTTTGCTTAAATTGATAATTACTTTACACAATTCTTTGCTGAATCTTTTAATTATATATAATAATTCTGCAAATTTACAATGACATCTGAGTCAACGTGCGGCCTGTCTAGCTAGTCTATGTAATAAAAATGCAATGTTCGTTTGTTCAAAATCTTAAATCTTCAGAAGTTCTTAAATACGCATTTATTTTAGTTCAAAATCTGAGATTTTCGAAAGTTTACTTATTGCTTTGAAATTTTCACATATTGCATTTTAATACGCGCATGTTTTCATCTACTTCTTCTATTACTGTAACTCAGTTTGGCTGAATGGGAAAAAAAGAAAAAGTGCGCGTTTCTAATGCCAGGGAATATTACTTTCACAATTTCACAATTTATCCATGATAGAATTATTTTTATTATCCCATTGATTGTGTAGATATAGAGATTGATGGTTTGCCGGTTCCAGAACATGCAAATATGTCTATGTGAGAAGCAATTTGTTTCTAGATCTAAACGGCACAATTATAAAGATTGGTGCTGAGCTTTGTACGCCATTCAAATTGGGAATTGCAATTTCTTAAATTGAAATGGCACATCTGTTGGAATCATTGTTATGCGACGAATGAAGGCATCTTCAGCTTTGAAAGGTCCTGTCAAGTTTCGTTGCCTCTACGACAATGCTCATTAACTTTTTTACTGCAACCCTGAATGCCGCTGCAAAGTTTCAACTAATTGATATTTCGCAACATGATAATTTACATGTCGATTTTCAATTTCAACACGAGTGTTGATATCTCTGGCAGATTGAATAAATTTAAAATTCTGTTGAATAATTAACCGCTTCACCTGCTTCCACAATAATGTCGATGGACAAGCAAATACGACTATTTCTACCGCAATGTCCATGTATCATATTTTTCGTTATAACTTCATGGAAATCCCTATGGACTTCGGCATCGGTTATTCAGAAACACATTACATTGTCGATTTAGTTTGGAGTGATTTGTCATAAAATCAGATTAGTAGAAGTGCATATGGCATTCCTCTCTTCTCCTACTTTACTGGGTATATCCAGCAGCGCACAGACCCAAATACTCCATGTTTTAACATGAAATCCATCAGGGATTTTAGCTTCCGTCTGAAAACATCTGCTGTTAATTCATATTATTCATCAGCGACTGTCCAAGCAGTACGAGCTTTTGTATATCTTTCCAAGCTAGACTGCATGTAAATATAATGAATAGGTCTGAATGCATGCGGGCTGAAACTATAATCATCAACCATGTTGTAGCGGAATGCAAGGCGTTAACGTTATCTGCTGTTTGTCGCTGAAGTCTTTTAACCACTCTACCTATCGCTTTCATTCCGTTGAGAACGAAGCAAATCTGAAGTTGCGGAACACGATCGCTGTACTCGCAACCGCGCATCCTCAAGCCTGGCTGCACATCACTCTAGTGTGGCTTTCTCGGCATCTTTTTGAGCCATTCTTTCTCTCTTTCGCTTATTCGCTGAACGTGATCGCCTTGCTTGCAATCGTGCCTGTTAAGTCTGGCTGTACGTCGCTCTGCTGTTACCTCGGTACGTATTTGAGCTATTCCCTATCTTCTTCGCTCGTTCGCTGATGGCCGTTTTTCCTCAATTTGATTTGCAATTAGTGATTGCTTTCGCTCCGCTGCGCAAATACGACGAACTAAGTTTGATCTTCTGATTGCACCCGAACTGCTCCCGAAATTGACTTCTGATTGAATCTGAACTTGAACTTGAAATGCTCAATCGAATTGTTGTAATGTTGCTACTACTCTGTCGCTTTGAAAAATTATACATAGTACTAAGTAGTACTAAGTAATACTAATAGTCGTAAATGTACGTTTGTTCAAAGTTTTAAATCCTCGAAAATTCTTACCAATTACTTCTCGGTAAAATTACAAACCGATTATTGCATACTAAAGGCCATGTCTATTTCGTTAGAAAGTAATCATGCTCAATTCAATCTGCTCACTTACTTTTACCTGTAACATCTGCGATAGGTAAAAAAGTTGATATATCTAGATAAAAATATCCCCTTATTCGAATTTTACAACTCTTTAATTTGAAAACAATCGATGGAGAGATTGCAAAGTCATGTAAGGAATAACAGCAACGAAGATTTACATTTTTATTTATATAGATAAACTTAAATATGTTTAGGCTTTTTTTTCTAAAAATGTGAATTTTCATGGAAATAAAATTTCACGCATGAAAATTCGCATTATACATTGAAAAAAAATATATATATAAACTGATAAAGCCAGAGTGTAGAGAATGCTGAATTTTTCTCGAAGATTTCGAACTCATTTGAAAGTTAATTTTTGCTAGCTTTCAATGTACAACTAAAATAGAATTGCTTTCACTTACATGCTCAAAATTTTCCTTTTTACTCTAGACTAGTCTAAACTAATCAAGCTAAAGTTTTTCCTTTTATTTCAGACTATTCTAAAAACTAGTCAAACTAAAGTTCCGATGAAGAAAGGATAGAAGAAATCAGGTGGCAAAGCAAGATTAATGGTTGGAGTTTTCGCAAATAATTGAATTGGTGCGGCAGTTTCATCAACAAAATAAACTATAAAATTAAAGTATATATATCGATAGGGATATGTGGTCAAATCAATGATATCTGGTTTATTTAATTCAATTTTGTATGAGATCAAACGATGAGAATATGCTAGAATATTCCCAAAACGTACATATTCAAATTGAATTGATAGAGCAGTCGTTAATTCACAATTTTCATCCATTTCTTTCTGCAAATAAAAATGAGTTTCGGGAAAAATAAAGTAAAAAAAAAAAAAATTGAATGAAGCAAAATTCAAAGATTTACTAAATTTAAGTTATTTTATGCAAATTTTTGACGAAATATAAAAAATCTATTAGCATATGTAAAGAATCGAGTAATTCATATTTTGTTGTGTTCTATGATTAATAATTTAATTAATTAAAAACTATATTGATTGCATTCCTTCAATTTCGTTAAAATCTTGCAAATTTATTGATGAAATTTTTTTCTGTTCTGTTAAATGAAATTGAAATAAAAGAAAATAAAGAATAAATTGAATTATTGACCACTTTTGAAAATGATAATCTATCATTTCGCACGGTAATTGTTTCATTCTTATCATACGGTAAACTGTAGATAATAACTGAACTTAATTCATCGAGTAAGCGTTGAATTTGAGCTGATAACTGAGCACATGTTGTAATTCTGCAATAATTATCGTAATATACAACATAAATTCGGTATTCAGGTTAAACTTGTCAAATACAGTCTGATAATGTCACTGAACATTTAATTACAAATGATATTTTAGCACAGAACTTTTAAAAGTAATTTTAATTAACTGATATGAAATAATTTTTTTAGCTAATTAAATTTTTGTCATCCATTTTTAAAAAATAATATAATTTAGTCAATAAAATGAAACATTGAAATTAAATAGTAATAATAATAATTAATTAATAAAAAATAATTAATATTTATAATATAAGACTCCTTAAAACAAACCTCAGACGACACGCTGTATTAACTTGAATACCAAATCTTACACTTATATGTTGCTTCCGATTATCACAATCCATTCCATATGGAATTAAAAATGTTGTATTATCACTGATACTATCAGTTCTAATAATTTGTCCTATATCATATCCTGCTGGCTTTACAATTCCTATAGCATTTGAAGGCGATGAATTTCCAAGAAAAATTGCTTCAAATCGGTAAAATTGTTGAGAATAATTCCATTTGGTTATATTAGCATAATGAACATTTACAGCAATATCTTCTAATAATCCATCGTGCATAATAAATTTAATCAATACCTGCAATTCAAGGCATTATTTTATTGATATTAAAATTAATTAGTAACTTATCAAAGATAATTACCGATGAAACGGCATTATTACATGCTGTACCATTCCAATATAACCAATGAATTAGATGATTCTTTTCCGGAATGCTTTCCATTGATACAATCGTTCTATTTCCATTCTTCTAAAAACTTTTTTTTAATTAAAAATTTGAAATTGATATTAGGAAAATTTTTATTCATTAAAGTTAGTAACTTTTTTTTTATTTCTCCTATTTATCTAATTTCAGATTTTACTAATTTATAGCATTTTTTTCAGAAATAAATTTCCACATTTTTTTTTCATTGAAAAATATTTAACTCGTGAACTTACAAGAAATTTATATACGAAAACGATTACAAATGAATTATATTGCCATCAGTAAAATTATTCTTTACTAGAGCGTTGGCTTCATTGGCTTCATTAATATAACACAAAATTTGATTTATTTTACATAACATAATACAAACACAATTATTATTACAATAATTTGTTTGACTCTAGATTGAATTGAATTTTGAAAATTTACTCAAAAAGCTTAAAAAATAAAAATCAATAAAAGACGAATATATTCTTTGTAATATGATGTTTTCATCAGTTCGTGCACACGAAAATAATAAAATGAAAATTGAAAATTTATTTGTCAATTGCGTACTTCCATGGAATATTTGCGCAAGTAATAGCTAACGTTAAGATATTTTAAACCGATGCAATGCTTTTCATCAAACATATTCCATTGAGGTAAGCAAATTATGCTGATATTCTTGGACAGAGCTGAAATTGTGAGAAAACTTTTATAAATCATTTTTCTTGAAACCTGGTAAGCTCGTTTTGTTTTTCCAAAAAAACAAATGATAATTTCAAATATGAAATAACTATTTTTTTCCAATTCAGCCATTCATTCTATTAATACTTGTGCATAACAAATTGAACGAAAAAAATTGATAAATAAAATAAATAACTGGAACGAACGAAGTGGTGCAGTTCCAGTACATTGATCGGAAAATATCGTCGCCGGATATTCAAAAGGTGTCACTTTATCATCGTCATATACCTCAACTATTTCTTCCTAAAATTCCCAATCAATATTTTATAATAAATTCCAATTAATTCAATTACCATTGGTTCATTAGCTAAATCAATTATTTAAATGATCATAACTTGAGAAAAATTTGTAATAAAAAATTTTAAAAATTAACTTTAGACATTTTTAAAAATAGAAACCATCAAAAATTTTTCCTCAAAAAAAAAAAAAAAAACGAATTCAAAAATTTTATTTTCAAAGTAAAATCCTATCACAATAGAAGTATAAAATTAATGGCACATCAGTGGAAGAACAATAAATGCTATTAATAATATTATTAACCAAGTATAGCTATATCACAAATAAGTCAAAAATTTATTACAATTATGATAATTTTAATAATTGTAACGTAATTATATTTACCTTTGGAGAAGAAATAATGACATTTCTTGAGGGCACATATTTCCGAAAATGACTTATTGTTCGAATTGGTGTAATTTTTGAAGAACCAGCGTTTTCTGAAATTTATTTGATTTTCAATTTCTCTTTTTGCTCAATTTATCGTATGCTATAATAATTCCAATAAATATTTATCTGGAATTTAACTAATTTTGTACTATGTCTTGAGAAATTAGAAAAAAAAAAAGTGATTTGAGAGAAATCAAATAGAACAACAAATAACATCAACTTTTAATCATAATTTTGAAATTTTTAAGACAATATCATATTAAATTTTCAATTTATTGTTATTGTCGTTATTTAAATTACATTGCAGTTTCAAAATGTATTCAATATATATTAAGTCTGAATTACTTTTAGATATTTATATATATTTTTTTCATTTATTGTTCTCTCGTCTTTTCATTAATTGTGTTATAATTAATTAGCCAAATTCATAGCACTAACCATGTACAATGCAAAATAATTTACTGGATGGATTTAATGGTTGAACTGAATGTAAAAATATTGATTTCATGCAAAAATCAGCAAAAATACTGGTCAGATTGATAAGGAAGAGAAGAAAAATACTGAAAATTCCGGACATCATTGTGATAAGTTGCCTTGACAACGATATCGATGATATTATTTACTTGGCTGATGTGGCACATATATGTATATATATTGTCAATCAATAATCGGTCTTATTTAGATATTAAATTCTTATCAGTTATTTCAATTCAAAAAAGAATATTTTAATACAATAAAAATAAATATAATAATTAAAAATAAATGCAATTTGAAAATTTAGTGAGGATTGATTAAAAATAAATATTTCTCAATGATAATCAAATTTTTCGATTATATTCTTTATAGTTTTTTCTTGTTTAGATTTATCCGCTCTATATGTAATAGCAATAATTGTTAATTTATTTGAATTTTTGTAAATGTTTAATTTCGTTTTTTTTTTTCTTCCAGTCGACTGTACAATTTCAGAAATAGCATATGGTATTTTAATAAGAGCATTAGCGAATCTAATTATTATAAATGGAAATTTTGAAGAATTTCAATTTGCTAATTTCGTATAATGCTACTGTTTTTAACAAAATCTTTATACATATATCTAGCTGGAGCGACCAAGCGAAATGAATTATTCTAAAATATAAATTTGATGTTAAATATAGTTCAAAGTGTTTTTTGATTGATTGACATTTTTACTGATTGCTATAAATGATAGCGACTGGGTTTGATCCGCCAGTTTACATGTCAGGAATCAAGCGATCGGTTGCTTTAGCCTTACGATTTTATTCAAACTGTATTGGATCGTTTCAGTGGTCATTGAAATTCGAATAAAGAAATAAGTATAATTCATTTGTTCGAATCTCTCTGTTTTTAAAAGCATAATCGATAAATTTAATTGAAATATTGGAATTTCATCTTCCTTGCGAAGACTGAATTGAAAAAACATGAAATAGTTGCATGAATACTTTTGGTATTTAGTTTTTTCGCAACTTAAAAAACTGAGGAAAGGAAGTAATAAAAAAAAAAGAATTTCCCATTTGAAATGTGTAAATGCGAAAAAAATCATCGCAACTTTTTGGTCTTTACGAAGGACTGAGATAAATCGCACGCAAAAGAATAAAAATAAAAATCATAATTAGCTACAATTAATGCTCAACATATGCTTACACGAATCGAATCTATTACCATCACTACTGTAGGGGATTCCTCAGCTGGACCAGAAATGTCTCCAATTTACTAAGAAATCTGTATAATTAATAATTGCAGAAAAGAATAATTTATCTTTTCTCAACATCTAATGGTCAATTAATGCATATTTTCAAGTTTTGATTTTCATTTCTATTTTTAGTAACTGTCATAGTTGCAGTAAACAATTTTCCCATTCGTTAACAGTGCAATTAAAATAATTTCCGTTTTCTGCTACATTTTCTCATTTATACTTTGGTATAATTTATGCAAATGTTATTTCATTTCTAATCATAAAGATCGCCTCAAAATTTTATTTCTGAAAATGACATTCGTAGAATTCAATAATTTTTTTCGTTCATATGATGAAAAGAATTTGTCATCACAAAATAGTATGAAAAATAAATGATGCAAACACAAAGCGACCAATATTTAAGAGTTGAAGTATAAGGATTTGTCGAAATTGGCAAAGCTTTATCAAATCTTTTGGCTCAGATTGAAAACTCTGCGCCAGTTTAAGCATTTTATTTGAAATTCTTGTGTTAAGCGTTTAGTATTGATAATATTAATCTTTTCTCTTATATAAAAATTGAAAATTATTTGCTAATTGACAAAATGTTAATATTCTAAAGTAACATTGATTTTATGACCAAATTCGAGCATATTTAATTATTTAATAATCTCTAACTAAATGATTTTCACTGTACTATATCAAATTAATATGATGTCTTACTGTAGGATAGATCGAATCCGTATTAACGAAGTAATTTCAATATGATAGACGCAGCTGTCAAGAAAGTAGTACCAGTTCGTGAGAAAAAAACATTGAAACAAACTAAATCGAATCATGAAAATCGAATTCTCAATCATTTGGAGCGCAAACTTGCTACTACTCAAGTTATATTGATTATATTTGCAAAAATATCATTGATAAAATCATTTTTAGGGATAAAATACTTGTGATATATTTGAAAAAATTAAAACAAATCATAGCAGAGATCAAAGAATATTGAATGATAAAATAGCTTTGATAACTTTTGATAAACTGATTAATTCAATAATTAGTTTACATATACGTTAAGTAGTTATATAGGCTAGATTTTTATATAAATTTGAATAAGTAATACTTTGTGCATAGATGATATTGTTCAAATTTCAGCTAAGTTGTGTCAAAATTACACATGACAGTCGGAAAAGATTTCCAGCGGAGAAAGCATTGAAGTCTGTTCGCCTTAGTGAAGTATGCAAATTTGCATTATTATCTGATAAGATTTATCATACAATTTGAATAAACAAATATTTTATACTATTAGGGTCCAATGCAAGAAAATGAAGATAGGCATGCACTCGCTGAACATTTGCGCTCCATTGCACCATTTAATCGACGTTGGCAGGTTTAACTTTTCAGTTAATTAAATTCTTTTTTTTTTTTTTTTTTGGTAATAGTTGAAAAAATTTTCCCTCCAAATTTGAATTATATCTTTTGCAGGTGACAGAAACAATCAATGAGGGAACATATGGTGTGGTATTTGCAGTACGTGACGTGGAAACTGGCGTACATGGTGTCATTAAAGTTGCCAAATCGGTTGGTAATGACGCTGGCAATCAAGCCGCCGAATGGGAAGGTTTTGTGCTGGAGAAAATTTACAAAAATGTATTTTTTATGTTACATTTATTTCAAGTTAAAAAATTTGCATATTAAACTTACATTTAAAGTTCTGAATTACGGAACTTCAAGGTTTTCATGTCATAGACGTATTAATAACTTGATAGGAAACAGTACGTAATTATTTCTTAATTGTAGAAAACAGAATCTTGCAAATAATCAAGCGACAGATTATCAATTGATTTTCATATTTTTAATCATCAATATTTTGGAAACAAATGATGAAAATAAAAAAAAAAAAAAAAAAAAAAAAAGAAATAGTTTTCTAGTAAAATCTTCAAACGACTATTATTATATAATAAATATCATAGAATCCAAATGCAAGCATCGTACGATTACTTGATAAAGGTATGCTTGCTGATCAACATGGATTAGGAATGGAATTTATGGTACTTGAAAAAGCAGAATTTGGAATTTTGGATTGGCTGAAGAAAGTAAATCATCGTTTTCATCTTTATTTCTTTTCAACTTAATTTTGAATATTTTTTATAAGCAGAATAAATAATATTAAAAGAAAAAGGATGAATGAAAGAATCTGATATTTCTTTTGTTTAGCCTTCAATTCAATTTTAATTTAAATCTTAATCATTGTGAATTATTTCGTAAATTATTTTATAAATTATCAAAATCCATAGTGGATAACATTTTCTATTCTTTCTGATCTTTTTTTCTTTTTTAAATATATTCTTGACTTTTATACTTTGAAACTATCAAATTATTTTTCATTTTTTAATGTAATAATGACATTTTCTTAAAAATTTGATTTTTAAACTAATACTAACTGATTTCGGAAATACACGTTTACCTTATTAAATATCAATATCTAATATCAGCTTTGCCTGATTAAATACTATATCAAGAACGTCGGATTGTTACAATTAATTTCTTGATTTATAGTTAAATGAAATAATGAAATATTGATTATCTTGTTTTTTTAAATTACACCAAAAAATATCAAAAAAATTTTACAGTTTAGTGGTACAAAACGGAAACTTGCCGTTACTCAAGCTATGCTGCAAATGTTGAAAGGTTAGATTCAACTTGGAAAATGATTTGAAATTAGGTTCAAAATTAATTAATTCAAATTAGCACAACATAAATGAGATTTGAATATTAACAAAGTATTTTACGAAAAAATTTATCATCTAATCTCTTATTTTGAAAAATTTCATGATAACTTTAACGACAAATTCGATATAACGCGTAACAGTCATGCCATAAATATACAAATATACATAACTTTTTGACATTAACCTTCATAACCTTTTAATATTAAGCATAAATCTTGGAATAAAAATCACTCAAAATATATTTAAAATTGTTTTTTTTTTTAGATCTGTAAAAAGAAGAATATATAATTTTAATATTTATTACAATTAGGATAAATTAAAGTATTGTTCGTGAAAATATTTCAAAATTATAATGTTCAATCTTAAAATTTCTCGAAAACTATTAGAAACTATAAAAATATTAATTAAAATTAAATCGATAAAATAAAAAATATTAATGCTATATAGGATTTACTTTCTGTAGGAATTTATGATATGCATCGAGAAGGCTTGTTACATCGTGATTTGAAACCGGATAATATGGGTATTTTAAGTGTTGCTCAACCTTTTGTAGTATTATTTGATTTGGGTATGACAAGGATGTATACTAATGAAGATGGAGAAGTAAGCTTCATGCTAATTGTACTAATTACAGCAAGTTAATTATACTAATTATTTATGCTAATTATAGTAAGAGAAAAAAAGTATTACTTCAATGTTTTTGACTGTCTAAAATATTAATTTTAAAACAAAAGCAAAATTACTGTAATAATTTTAGAACAAAAATGTTTCTGAGATGTAAAAGATGACATGATGATGATATTACATTACTTTGACATGCGATTGATATGATACTGATGCTATTTCAAAGCTATAATAACGGTATTTTTTTATAAATGAAATATTTACATAATTCAGTGTCGAGTACCACGAACAACATGTCCATTTCGTGGTACCCCCGAATGGTCAAGTGGTTGGGCATCAAAATGTCGGGAGCAAAATCGTTTCGATGATCTGATCGCATGGATGTATGTAGCATGCGAACTTTATGATCCATCATCTATTGTTGCACAACCATTACCTTGGACATATCGTCAGAACGATCGGGTAAATTTGTAATATTTCTAAAATAAAAACAATCTATTTAAATGAAATTCTCAAATTACATTTATTTCTTTTATTTACATCTGTAAAAATTTAATGCATTTACTGCGATAACAAAAAATTCGAATAAATTTATATCAATTCAATTTTTAAGAAAATCGCTTTGTTTGGATTTTAACATCAATCATTCCATGCTAAAATTAAAAATTATTTTTTGCAGGTTTTAGCCTATCTAAAAACAGTTTATTGTCCAGCACAAATTTTATTACGACGAGCTCCGCGACAATTTTACGAAATTAATGCATATCTAATGACAGCAAATCGGAATATAACACCGAAATACAAATTTCTTGCTGATAAAGTGATGGAAGCAATCGATGAATTACAAATATTGATCAATAGAGAAGTGATAATTGGAAAATATTTTAGGCTTAACCAACGATTTTACGCGCGTAATTCTTATTTTTCAATCATATAAATTTGAATAAAATATATTTGATGATCGATAAAACAAACGAACATTTCAGGAAAAAAGAGGTAGTCGTGAAAGTGCAAAAAGTAAAAAAAGTAAACGTGCTGCAATGAAGTCAAGTCAATTAAGCGATGGTACAATGAGTGAAGATATTGGAAGTATTGAAAGTGAAGAAATAAGAAAATGAAAAGTAAAGAAGGAAAAAGCAACTTGTATTTCGGAATATTTTTGTAGATTGAAATATTTGAGCAATAATTTCAACATTTTAATTTGTGTTTGTATTTTATAGATTTGTATTTGTCAACAAATGTACCAATAATCGAAACAGTGATAAAGAATATTTGAATGATCACATTTTCATTTTTTCCTTTTATTGTTTTTAATTTTTTATTCTTTTTCTTTTTTTTTTTTTTTTTTGTTATTTTTTCGTTTCTGTTTTGTTGGTTATGTTTTTGTTTTTATTGCTGTTGTTTTGTTTGTTTTTATTTTTTTTTGTTTTTGTTTTTGTTTTGTTTGTCTTATTTTGTTGTTTTTTGTTTTTATAGTATCTATTTGCTTATTTTTGTTCTTCTACAGTGTTCATTCATATTTCTTTTTACAATATCGCATATTTTCATCTTTTTCATAATTGCAAAAGTTATTTACAAACATTGATAATTACAGCTTTCGGTATGATTATTTACAGATTTTGAAATATTTTCGATCCAAATGACGATATCGTTCATTTATAAGCTTGAATATGGATAATACACATTTTTTTTCCACCTGCTTTTTGATTAAATGACAAAAAAAAAGTTGAAAAACAGATCTCATTTTGATATCTTAAAAAATTTTTAAGAAGTGAAATATTATCATTTAATTAAAATGATATTACAATGGCAACGGGACGAAAATGTTAAAAAATCAGCTGATAATGCGGAATATTTTTACGACGCATAGCGACTATCCATATTTTCATGCGCATTTTAATTTTATATATTCATTCAATTTTATCAAGTTAGACTGATCCAAAAGTTTTTTTAGAGTTAAATTGAAAATTGAAATAAGAAATCAAATTGATAGATGTAAATGAACTTGAATGCATCTTCACAACATCAATTTTTACGCGTGATTTTTAACTTTTTTTTTTTTTTTGAATTTCTAATATATAATCTATTTATAAAACTTCATCAAAAAGCCTGAACTTGGAATTTACAAGTTATGAATCAAATTTTGATTTAAAAATTCTCGTCGAAATTTTCAAAGTTAATCAAAATCTGGGATACCAAATCGATAGGAAACAAGATGGTTCGTCTTTTAAATTGAATATAAATAATTATACTTCCAATCAAATTAAAATTTTTACTCACCTTGCCAAATTTCATCTTCCATTTTACTTATTTCAAAATTTTTAAATTAATAATGACAATATTAAAGAAAAAAAAAAACTATGCTGGAAGAAAGTTTTGAAATTATTTAATAAACAGGAAGTTTCAAAATAGATCATTGATTAATTTTTGTGTTTTTCAACTCCTTGATTAACTCTCTCAATTTTCAATTCTTTGAACTTTTTGATATTAGTTAAAACATTTCCTAGTGTTTTTCTTTCATAATTTCAACAATTCTTGTACCCGAACTCAATTATTTTGCTTGCCTTCTCGTAATTAATTGCCCAACTTTTGTTTATGATAACAGAAAAACTATCAAAAACTTGTTTTACTGAAAATGAAAAAAAAATTGTTGTTATCATATCATATGTAAAAGAATTATTGCTTTAGGAATTGAAAAATGAGACAAGCATTTTTTTCATTGTACTATTCATTATTTTCCTTTTTTTTTTTTTTTTTTTGCATAATGAGTTTTTAAGCGTTCCACTTTTTTTTTTTTTTTCAATTTTACCAAATTTCTTTCTTTCACTCCTTTTTTCATTTTTTTTTTGTTGTTGTTTTGAATGAATGAAGTTTTTTCTTATCTTTTTAATTTGTTCAAAATTAATTATCAATTTGAAATATATGCAAAATAGCTTGTTAATATCTATTAGTTTAATTCAAATGTTAAGTTATGGAATTATAACTTATTTTTAGTTTACTAAAATGATACTCTCTTAACACCATACTTACAATTATCATTTTGATTAAAAGAATTTTTCTTCAGATTTCTACTATTTTCGTTAATTTTGATCTATCATGAGGTTAAGCTTTTTACTATCATTTATCAATTTGTTTGTTACCTTGGGAAAAACACAACGATCAATTGTTTTCACACAATGGATTGGTACGGGTACAAAAAATGTTAAATATGAAACGATGGCTAATAATATAATCGATAGTAATGGTAAATTTAGCGTTATTTTTATCATAATTAGTTCTAAATTAATCAAATTTTCCATATATATATATTCAATTTAATTTGATAATAGATATTTTTAACAAAGTTTACCTAAAAAAAAAAAAACGAAATCTTAAAAGAATAAATATTATACCTTTGAGAATTACTTTAGGAAATATTATTCCACAAAAATCAAATGCCAGAAAAGATAGAAATGGTCGAATGATATATGATTGTATTGATATTATGGGAAAAATACGACAGGATGGCGAAGAATATGAACGACGAAATGGTAAATTCAAATATAAATGCAGTAATGGTACCGAAGTTATTATTGGTTAGTTTTAGTATTTTTAAGGTAATTTAACATTTTGAATTTAACGTATAAGAAATTTAACATATTGTTTAATTTTTTTGTTGAAAGAAAATTCGGTAAACAAACAGGAAATTGCAGAAAATAGATTGTTTGATTTTCATTTTTTTTTTTTTTTTTTTTTTTTTTTAAAAATAAATTCGGCAAATAAACAAAAAAATTTCAAATATCGAAGATATTTGAAAAACTATATTATATTTCTTAAATTACACGATTATATAAAAAAATAATATCCAGTACTACGGTTATATTAATTAATCGAATAATATAAAATATAATGGCGTTACAATTAATTGTCATTCATTCTTGTTTTAATTAAAGTTCGGATAATTTGAAATGAAAAACTGTTTGATTTATTTGAAATAATGGAAGCACAAAAAATATGCTTAAGAATGATAAAATAATTGTCGAAAATGACATACAATAGAATGTAACAATTAATTGATTATTAAGAATCGCTTAAATATTAAGAAATTAATTTGGTTTCCTATATTATTGCTTAATAATTATGATGTATAAAATGAAAGTATTCAAAATTAAAAGGATAATTCTGATAAGATGATAAAATCCGTGGTACTATCCATTGAATCAAACTAAGCAATAATAATTAAAAGTAGCATATTTATTAAAAATCATTAATCATAGAAAATATAAGATGAAATTAACGAAAAAAAAAAAAACGATTTTTTTTGCTATAATAATCAAATAATCAAATTGCTGTTTAATTTTTTTGCTGTAAAATTTTATAATTAAAATTTTTCAATATTTAATATTTTAAACAATTTCTGACAAACATTAACAATATTTTTTCTATTTTTGTTACAGCTTGTATCGGATCCGAACGAACTGGCAAAGCATTGATAAAAGTTGGTCAAACATTTGATAAAGATGGATTTTGGCATAAATGTACTCATCATGCAAATAATGAAACAGCAATTTATACAGAAGGAATTCTTTTTAATTAATTAATTTTTAATTTTTCAATTCTTTTTTAATTTTAAAATAATACACAGCATTTTTGTAATATTTCATCATATTTCGTCAAATTTTGTCGTAATTTTGTTTTGAAATATTCAAATATTACTGTTTATTTTTTGGAAATTTCCATGAAATTAATATTGCAGAAAATGCTTGTAATGTGGATGGTAAGTTATATCATGCCGGTGATGAAATTCGATCTGAATTTTTCTTGATGAAATGCGGCGAAAATGGTTACGAAATAATTGGTAATCAAATTAATAGTTTAATTTAATTTTCATCAAATGTATTTTAATTGAAACGGTCAAATAATTAGTAAATAGGAGTATATTACAGTATTTGAAGTTTAAATTCTTAAGGTATCGAAAAATTCATCCAAATTTTTTTCATAAATTTTTTCAAAAAATAATTTTAAAAAGTTTTTGAAAATATTATATGTTTTCAGGTTGCTATTATATTGACAAAAATAAAGTGAAAATAGATATGAAACCTGGTACAACGGTTGAAGTGGATGGAACAATGCATTATTGTGATGATAAAAATGATAATATTCAATATTATAAAAAAAGTATTAATGTATTTTTTTACTAATTTTAACATTTAAAAAATTAGAACGAAAAAAATCAATAAAAGATTTATAAAATTAATAAGTTACCTTTTCATCATTTTTAATTATTGCATAATTTTCGATTAAATTTGTTTTTAGAATTCAAAATTTTTTGATATTATAGCAACTGGATGTATGAAATATGGCAATAAATATAAAGAAGGGGAAAATTTTGCAAAAAATCATTTGCGTTATGAATGTAAAAATGGAATAGTTGATATTATTGGTAAAATTTTATAAACTTTTTTATTAAAGGCAAGAAAGAAAAAGAAACTGACTTTTTTTTTCTAATTTGAATCGATTAATTTTTTGAAATTATAAATTTGAAAAAATTTTTAGTTTTATATTAAATTTACATTGGTACTTAAAAATTGAACTTGAAATTTAGTCATAAATTTAGGTTGCTACGTGGATGAAACAGGACGAAATATTGAAATTGGTGATAGTATCACTGATAAGAATATGTTATATAGTTGTTATGTGTAAGTTTTATTGGAAATTTATGAATAAATAAAATTCAACAAGAGAGGAAAAATGGATGATAGTTTCTTAACTATTTTAGCTGACAATAATGATTACTTGATTTGTCAAATAAATTATTTCGAGATTTTTGAATCGATGAAATGGTATCAAATGCCATTGATATTATCAGTGAGCATACTTAGTATTAATAAACCAATAAAATTATCGAACTTGTGATTAATTAAGATTATTTCATTTGCAGTGAAAATGGTCAAGTAAAGTATGAACAATTTCCTTGTGGACTAACTGGTTTTCCATCATGTGAAGTTTCGCAAAAGCAACAAAAACCAATTAGGGTGCAAACAATACCTAAACCTGATCCAGGTTTTGACGCATTTAGTATTGCACAGTTAGGAGAGGTAAGAACTTTAACTTTATGTTCATAGAATGATATTGTACTGTTTGATGATGGAAGAAAACTTTTTCTTTTTTTTTTTTTTTTTTGCGATAAATTTTACTAACAGAAGGAAAAAGAAGCATCCTGAAATTTTCCATTTAATTACATTTTCGTCTTATCAGTATTACGAAAATGATTATTATCTTAATGAAAATACGATGTGATAATTTTATCGTATAGAATAAATACTTTAAATTTATAAAACTTATGCAATATATTACAATCATGTTAAATGATGCAACTAATGAATATTATCATAATGATTTGCTATAATTATTATTGTTATTATGATAATCAGTTAGTTGTAATTTATGAAAATCACCGTAATTATATAAATCTTCAAGATTAGGAAATTGACTTTTTGCAGATATACTTTAGATAAGTAAATTAAAATTTAATATTTATATGAATCTTATAAAAAGATAACTATTTTTCAATAAAAAGAAGAAAAGAAAATAATTGATAGGAAAGTAATCTTAGTAACTTTTCTACCAAAATTTTCTTTTTTCCTCATTCTACTTATAATAAAGAATAATTTGCTTTCCCTAAATGTTTTTTCCCAAAATTAATTTTCAGCTTGTTAATCGAAGACGTAATAAGATGGTGGCAAGTTCGAATGCAATGAAATTGAATTAATGAAATTTAATTCCAATCGTCATTTAATCAATTCTTATTGTAACAATATCTTATCATATCTAATATTCGTGATATTTTTGAAAATTCTGAGCAATTTAAAAAATTTGGAATGATTTTTTTGAAAAAAAAAAAACATTTTCTTTATTTCCCCAAGATTAATTATTGAAAACATCTGCAATATTAATGGCAATAAATCTTTAATGCAGTGCAAATAAACAAACAATCTACTATACGAAGAACAATAAATTGTAATATAAATAGCGATAAAAATGCAAATAACAATTAACAAATTATTATATAAATAAAAAAAACAAATAATTGGTCATGCAAATAACAATAAGCAAGTAATTTACCATGCAAGTAGCAACAAACAATATTATTTTTGCCATGCAGATAGCAATAAACAAATAATTAAAATTACCATTTGAGGGAGAAATTTTGTTGTTCCAGCAAGCGCCGGCCCTTGCCAAG
This sequence comes from Onchocerca volvulus, assembly GCA_000499405.2. NCBI lineage: Eukaryota > Metazoa > Nematoda > Chromadorea > Rhabditida > Onchocercidae > Onchocerca > Onchocerca volvulus. The sequence goes on along the minus strand of HG738137.1, from coordinate 15,845,813 downwards.
ATATACCGGGGAATAATTTTATAGGTACGCAGGCTTTATTTATAAAATTATATCCTAATTTACATACACATTCGTAGGAACCTTCCAAATTAGCGCATTCCGAATTATCTGAAAAAAAAAAAAAATGGCGAATATTTATTAATTTATCAACCAGTATTTCTTGACTTATTAACTAATATTCATTAATAATCCAATTAAATGATAGTAATTGACGAATATTTATGAATTTCATATAAAAATTATTTATTTTTGTAATATTTGACATTTTAATCTGAAATTTCATAATATTAGTAGAATAATTCATTAAATTTAAAAAAAAAAAGAAAAAAAACGAAAAATTAAATTGACAAAATTCATCACCATATGTTTGTTCGCAGTTAACATATAAGCATTCGTTAATATCTACACATTTGTCTACATCAAATCTATAAGTAATAATTGAAAGAATCAATTTTACAAATAAATGGAAGTAATAAAAACCTTAAATAATTGACTTGTAAATTAAATCGAAATTTTTAAAGTTAATTCTATTTTGAATAATTTTTGTCAAATAAGAAAACTAATGTTAACTTAATAGATAGTGTAAATAAATAAATCAGGAAAAAAAAAGAAAGATAAATATGAATTAATTTTCTTTATTTACCGAAATATATATCCTTTTTCGGGACAAGTACATGAAATATTCCATAAATTTCGGTACATTCCTATAAGATCTTCATTGTAGCTTGATTTTAATATACAAGTACCATTTCCTGGGCATGGTGATGGATTGCAACTATTTACGCAAAAGCTGTAAGTTATTACGATTCATCTTCATAATATTAATATAATAAAAATGTAAATAACCGTTGCTGTTATTTTGCTACCTGATTTTGCGACTTCTTTTTCGACTGCTTTCAAATTTTTATATCATTTTGCAATCTTTACATCGACTGCTTTCAAATTTTGATGAAACATTTGAATGTGCACTTTTTTATTAAGACATATATAATTTTTTTTTAACCTGTCCCATCTATGAACAGGTTAAAGTAAGTGAGCGGATTGAATTTATTGACCGCATCTACGCTTTTTATTTTGATACAACGTTTCAAGCTCACCGATTGATTTGAAATTTTGAAACAATGTTAAATTCGAATAGGCGAGTGTTTCGATATAGATATAACTACTTTTTATTTATATACCTGCGACAGATTCAAACGAAATCGACGATGTTATTTGGTTGAGATACCCGATTCCTATGTTGATAATTGCATGAAGTTGTGACGAGAAATATGATATATGGATCTTGTGATATACTGAATCCAAATTCACCATGCATGATAGATGAAATGCTCTAGACGATATCTTCCAGCATTAATATTCAACACATTAGTATTCAACACAGATGGATATACTTTGTACAGAAGAAGATCAGTAAAAAATGGCGTAAATTAGCAACCATACAAATGTAGAAAGATGACATCGAAGTAGATAACCGGTGGGTGGTTCCATATTTGTCTTTGCTATTAAAATATGCAAAGCTCACATAAACGTAAAATACTATTATTCCGTTAAATCGATCAAATACATTTGTAAGTGAGTGAATAAAGGCAGCGACATGGCAGTTTTTGATGTACAACCAGAAAAAAGTGATGGGAGTGCAGTATTATATATTGATGAAATCAACAGTATCGGGCTGAAAGTTACATAAGCAGCAATGAAACTGTGCTTAGACAGGCGAATAAAGTTCTCAGTCAATTGCGGATACCATCAACGAATTGATCTGCTGCTTCGTTCGATGTAGAATTGCGTCGTGAAAGAAATCACAGCAAGGATGATCTTTTGTCGTATGTGCAATCAAATATTAACTTAGCTAAGTCTTGAACAAAAAGGCATTTACGATGAAGTAATGAAATTGCCGACAACCAGTTTAGAGAAATCGTCCTTTTAGATGCGCCAGGAGGAACTGATAAAACATTCCTAATTAGATTGATTCTATTAGCAATTCGATACCAAAATGACAAAGCCTTAGCTCTTGAATTATCCAGAATAGCTGCAACATTGTTACCAGGTAGAAGAATGCTCATTCCGCTTTAAAATTGCCATTGAGCATGCAAATCATTGAAACTCCCACATGCAAAATTTCCAAAACATCCGGCATGGGAAAAGTATTGCAAAATACAAACTTATTGTTTGGGATGAATGTAAAATGGCGCACAAAAAATCGGTGAGGCTGTCGATCGATCGTTGCAAGATTTGCGCGAAAATATTAGACCATATGGAAACGCATTAATATTTACTGCAGGAGACTCCAGGCAAACATTACCTATAATTCCTCGATCGACACCAATGGATGAAATAAATGCTTGCCTGAAATATTCTATTTTGTGGCGACACGTAAAGATGTTAAAATTAACTAGAACTTGCATGTCCAGCTGCAAAACGACCGATCAGCTGCGATAATTTCACATCAATTGTTGGAAAAAAAAGAACGGAAAGGTGGCGATTAATTTGACTCGGGACGGATTTCATTGTCTCATAACTTCTGCAATTTAGTGATGTCAAAAAAATAATTTGTTAAAAAAGTAATTTCCTAATATTCAAACCAATTATAAGAATCACGACTGGCTGAGTGAACGAACAATTCTTGGAGCCAACAAGAAAGCTTCTACGAACTTAACAATATTATTCTTTCTAACATTCAAAGCGAAGCAGTCACATAAAAGTTCGTTGATACTGCTGTGGAAGTAGATGAAGCAGTTAATTATCGAACAGAATATTTGAATTCACTCGATCTGCCAGGAATGCCTCACATGTACTGCATTTGAAAATCGGCGTGCCAATAATCATGTTGCGAAATATCAATCAGTCAAAACTTTGCAATAGCACGCGGCTCGCAGTAAAAAAATTAATGAGCAACGTTTAGAAGCAACAATCTTGATTGGATTTTTCAAAAGTGATGACCTCATCATTCCTCGCATTCCTATGATCCTAACAGATGTGCCATTACAATTTAAGGGATTGCAATTCCCAAATCGATTGACATTTGCAATCACGGACAGTAAAAATGAGGGTCAATCTTTAGAATTGTGCGGTTTAGATCTAGCATGTGATTACTCACATATAGAATTATATTTTGCACGTTTCCAGAATCGACAAGCCAGACAATCTCTCTATATCTACACAGACAATGAACAATGTATACTCACAAGCATTGTGAAATTAAACATATTAGAGACGTGTGCTTTCTCTTTCTTTCTTCATCACTTAGCCAGACTAAATTATTGCAATGCGTGTATATAAAAAGTATATAAAAACATGAATGTATTCGAATGCAACGTTGTTTCAAATTTTCAAAGCAATAAATAAGAACTTTCGGAGATATTGAATTTTGAACTTATATGTATAAGGCGCGTGTTTGAGAAATTTCGAAGATTTAAGATTTTGAGCAAAAGAACATTTACAGTTTTATTATATGTAAACTTGCTGGAGCTGGGCACATGAAGCTTAACTAATACAGTAATAAAAGTAATGCATGGTATTTTTGAATATACAACAATAACATATTAAATCAAATGAAACTATAAGTAGGGAAACAGTAATACTTCTAAATACTTTAATTACTTCCATTTTTTTCTTCATTAAATATTTCGGAATTTAGAAAAATCTTATTTTATAAAATATTTTAACCTTGATTTTGCGCATCGAAATGGTTCCGTATCAAAAGATCCTAATGTTATATGGAGGGTACCATTGAATGTCAAGTTTCTAGCAAGCAATTGATTTGGCCACTGTAATAATAACTACTTGCTTTTTTTGTTCATTTTATGAAAAAACAAACAATGAATTTATGATGTGAAAGAAATTCAAATATTTGAATAAAATATAAAAATTGACTTACGATATATTCTTTTGGTCTTCGCTTTTTTCCTTCTTCCGCAATTTCCTCCTGCAAACAAAAATTATTTGTCACAAATCATTTCAAAAAAATATGCAAATTTATCTGAGAAATTTTAATGAGCAAAAATGAAAATAACATGAATTTGACTATTTCAAAACAAATGATGAAACACTGGATGACAGTATAATCGAAGCTATCCATAACTTCTATTTTTATCAAAAATTATAATTAAAATGTATTATTGTGTGGAACAACATAATATTATAATATTAATTATACTTTTAAATCAAAAAATGCTGAATTTTCAAATAATCATATTATTTATTATAATATGAAAAAAAAAAAAAAAAGAATGAACAAGAAATATAGAATACTTCTAAATAATTTAATTACATTCCATTTTTTTTTCATTAAATGTTTCAAAAACTTAGAACAGTCATACATTATTGATAAATTAAAAATTTTAATAGAAATTTCCATCAACTGCTAACAATAGGTGTAAATATCGGTTGAATATCGCAATATGGTAATTTTTCCATGATACTAATGCTATTCATCGTCATCCAACACATTAAATAAATAGCCGAAAAATCATGATCGAACATTTCTTGATGAATTAATCGACGAACTTCACTCTTTCTTAATTATAATAATATTTATTCAAAAGAATTTTTTAGAAAATTTGAAAATGAGAATGGAAATGATTTTCTATTCAATCAAAATAAAATTATGTGATCTTCATATTGCACAATTAACCAAATGATCGTTAAATTTGGAAAATTAATTTTAATTTTTCTTGACAAAATGGAATATATAAAAATATACCTTATAATAAATTCATCATAAATATCGGATGTAAAAAGAAATACATTACGCTTTTTAATATCTTCCCATATGGTATCAATGCATAACTATAAAACGTGTTATTGTATTTGATTTCAAATTAGAATTAGATAATACAATCCAATGTGCAAATAATGTATTAAATTTCTAAATTCTAATATAGATTCTTCACATTTTCAATCATAATTCTAAATTATTTTTCAGCTTCATTTTTAATTACTACTCTATTTTGAATTATTATTCTTTCGTGACAGTTCAGTGACTCATTCGATTACAAAATAGCGACAACACTATGTGATACGTTAACAGTCATAGAGAAGCGATATTGGAAATGGATCAAATCAAAAATAAAAATAGGTCATTGCAAATTTTCAAGTAAAGCATTTGATCGAATGAAACAATCTTCATGAATAGTCAATTTCAAAATTTCAATTTATGGATCGAATCATAATTTGTCTATAAATTATATGAAATACGAAATGTGCTCGAATAACAGAGTATTCTAATTTCTCAACAATTAATTTAATAATAAATAATTACAATTCTGTAGACTGAAAATCTGAAATTAATAAAAACAATTAAAAATTATTTCATCCGATCAAATGTTTTTTTGAAGATTCATATTTCAAAACTGTCAAAAGTAAGCAATAAAAAAAAGTATTTTTCTTATAATTTCTTTTTCATGACGAATAGCTGTTAAAATTTGTTTAAAATAAAAAATCAATTATTGACCTTAAATCCTTGGATGCATATTTTATGAAGATCATTCGAAAAATTAATCGCCGGAAACGAATATATGAAATTACTGTAAGATGTAGATGGTTGTTCAATCCACAGTCGATAAATTCGAGAATAAAATGCAAGTTGACCAAGAATATTCATATAATAAAGTTGATCATATCTATTCATCGATTTTATTTCACTTAAATTTTGAAAATATTAAAGTAAGACTAAACGAAATTTAAAGAAATCAAAGCATTATATAAATAAATTGCTTGAAACATTTTATACCTTGCATATTTTTCAATCAATGTTTGATTAAAATCGCTTAAAAAAGCCTTCTCTTGACTTCGTTGCGCTTTACCAACAAACGCTAAAATTTTTAACAACAAAATAGACGACAATTTAAGATTGAAACGACCGCACATCAATTTCCGTAATAAAAATAACTGAAAAATATTAACAGAACAGAAGAATATGTAATGGTAGTAAAGTGATGAATGATTCTTCGTATTTGAATCTTTTCTTATTTTAAATTTTTTTTTTTTTTGAAATTTATTTGGGAAATATTTAAGACAGATTTTAAGGAAAAATTTTTCATTAAAAAACTATAACTTTTTGTGAATTTGTTACTTCGATTATTTAAACTGCCGATGATACAAATTATTTAATGTAGCAGCAGAGTTTTTCTCGAAAAATTGTGAGCTTTTTTGATAAGAGTTTTTTCGTGAACCTTTTCCAGAAAATTGATATATTCTGTGACATCATTGGCTATTATCTCCTGTTTACACCATTCCATTCATGATTAATGATAAAAAATCAATATAATATCCCATGCATCCTAAAATCAATATAATGTTCGAAGCTGTCATTTAATTAATAAGCATAAAGCAATCCCATCTTTCTCCCTCTAATATCTCAAATTTGCGGATTACAGAATTATATTAAGACTGAGCAACAGGTACCAGAATATTCTAAACAAGTCCATTATAAAAAGGATATGTTATCTTCATAAAACATCCTCTGGACCAGTGGAATCCTTTAACTCGGTTTAATTCTTCAAATTTTCATCCATTATTTCCTACCATTAATACCTATTCAGTCCCTCATCAAATCTGATCAATTTCCAAAACTTCAAATAAACCTCAGCATAAATTCTCCTACCATCTATAAGATAAATATTCAAGTTATTGATTGTATTTTCCATATTTATCTATAAACTGTACTGTAATAAACTATGTTATAAAAGAGCTTCTATCACACAATAGGTGAGAGCGTGATAACTTTATTTCATTTTTTCTCTTGGCTTTAAAAAAAAAAAGCTCCGAACTATGAATACAAATGAAATTTGCGTATCCCACAACTGCAATTAGTCTAGCTTCAATTACAAACAAACAATCTTCAATTTCTCCAAAAAAAAGAAAAAATTTTCACGATAGAGAAGAATATCTAACTGAGAATATTTTATTTTTTATTTTTTAAAAATATTGATATGTAAGATTATTAGTGTTTCAGATATGCATATCTTTAGTATTAAATAGATATACAGGATGTCTATATTGTTAAATATTTGTTGGCTTATATGCATCGTGCCAGGAATACTTATCAGTACTCCAATGCTAATTTCATTTATATAATAAAATATTAAATAGTCCGTCTGATTTTTTATTTTTCCATTTTTGATCCGGTTTAAAACCATATCGAAATTTACTAAAGATCCAACGGAAAGATTAGAACCGATTCTTGAATGGATATATATATCGAATTCATTTCCAATTAACAATGCTGCATGTCGTACCGGAATAGAGTATAGTGATCTTATCATTAAGAATGAAATATACTGAATATGAATATTTGGATAATTATAGCAGTATTCTTCATGTCAAATAATTTTGCAGTAAGTCAACCTAGATAATATGGATATTTATAATCATAAAAAAATATCTCTTTTTAAGGAAAAATAAAATGTGGAAGAATCAATTTATTCATGCTGCAATATAATCTAAGCATACTACCCAATAAAAGAAAAAATCCATTGCGATTCGATAAATATAAAAATACATACAAAAATCATAAGCAAGTGAAAAATTGAAATAAAACATATACAAATTAGTACACTGGTTTATATTTTTTTATTTCTACCATAATGTGGTGAATATTGACTAGTTCCTTTAGGACGGTATTTTCTGCAAATACTTCATGTGATAATACTTTGCTAAATCGATGATAATACTGAACAAATTGTGTAAATGTCACCTGAAAAATATAATCGCATCAAAAACGATTCTTCAAATAATTCACAAAAAAGCAGACCCAGCTTACTGGGAAAACTGTGAAGAATAAACTAACCTGCAAGATGCTGGTACCATTTTTGAAATTTGTAAATGATCGAACGATTTCGTTATTTATTGCATCAATTGATTTCTTCCAATGAGCACAAAAACTTCGCACAATTTTTGTTACACTATCTGAATTTCATGCAGTTCATGACACAAAAAAAATCGAATCTAGCAATATGGAAAAATGAATTTTTACTAATTTATGCATAAAGCCAGTAAAATAAGTATATAGAACAGCTGAACTGTGTGACTTCCCGATGATTTTTTTTTCCTTTCCTCCTTCTTATCTTAATAAATATGACTTTATTAACAGTCAAATCATTCTGTTCAAAAAATGCTAAAATATCTTACCCGAATAACGAATTAAAAGTTGCTTATGGCCCTGTTCAATCAGTGGTTCACATTCATTGACAAATGACATCAGATCACCAAAATGAGGTCGAAGCAACAGTTCAACATATTCATTGATACGATTCTGTTTCAATTCCCAGAATGATGATTTTTCTTTCGAATCGAATGTTGCTCGTTCCTGTTAACATGAACATTGCAACACAAAGATATAATGTGATAAACAACAGAATAAATAAAATTTAACTAACAAAACTAATAATTAAACAGCAAACCTCAAGAACATTGAGTATCAAATCATAATTATTGATGAGACAGACCAGCTGCTGCACACGAGAAGTTAGTTGTTCCGTAATACGAGTTAGAAAATTTTCGATCTCAGCTTGTTGCTTACTCAAATAAAGCTGCAAAGGCTCTATCTGAATATTAAATATTAAGAATTTTCGATTTTTTGTTTTATCGAGCGGAACGTCAAAATCAGAAATGTAACACCTAAACTGAAATCAAAAATAATAAGGCATAAGACCTGTAATTGTGGATCGATCTGATGCATCGAAGTCTGATTGCAAACCAGTAATGCACATGTGAATTCCGCGTAACGTCTTATAATCTGAAGCATAACAAAAATCAGTATGTAGAAAAATTTTTTTTCCGTCCATTAGAAGATAGTATTCTACAAAACTGATTTACACATAATAACATTTGGAGTATTCAAAGTTTACAGAATTTGAAGCTAACGTAATGTGGATGAATATCTGGTTGCAGCTGCATTTTATGCACGTCAAGGTCATGTAAACTCGAATTATGCAACCCCATAACAATATCAAAACGATGCCATAATGTGCATTTCAATGTTTTCCAATAACTGTAATTCAGACTTCACTTCAATTCCATTTCATGAAAATTTAAATCAATCTGTCAAGAATGCTTGACTTCATGACTAAGAAAAGCGAAGATGAAAACTTCAATACCTCTCTAAAGCTGGAACTCCTCGTTCAATCATTAATTCTTTGTATTTTGAACATAGACCAATGCATATATAAAGTGATATAGCATCATAATTAGAAGATATATGCTCTTCACATGATTTCTGAAAGGAAAAAAAAGTAATTGAAGAATAGAAATTCATTAGATTGACTGTAAAAGACAATTTTAATATTTATTAAAAAACTATATTTGAATGCTAACCAATAAGGTAGTTATCGTACGCATTATAATTTCGCTAAAAAGTTCAACAGAAGTTTGCCCACTGATCATGAAAAAATCTGATATGAATAAATATTCGTGAGAGGAATGATCCACCAATGCAAATTGCAAACTTCGAAATAAATTTTCAAATTGAAACTGCAATTTTGTTCAATGGAATATAAAAGCAATCGCCAAAATTGCATTAAAATATTTGTGAATTACACGGCTCTCTAATAATATGGATATTTCTGACAAATGACAAATGACTTAGTCTGATCCATAGACATTAATTTTAATATCCAAAACTCAAATATCTTCCAGAAATCATCACATGTTCGCACGAAAACAAAGTGTTCTACAGATATATATATCACCGTTCTTTCCCATATTTATCGAATAACAAACCCGTTCATTTGCTTGCTGCGCCACATGCGGTACAATAAGTGGGGACATTAAATCAGATGATAATAAGCTGTCTCGATTACCCAAAGAAAAAACCGTCGCTCGATTGCGCACCTGCAATAATAGCAAATCAATTCCTACTTATAATAAAATTTTGAAGAAATTATATTGGAAAATTAAGAACAACAAATGCTAAAAATAAGGTATGATAGAAGTAATAAGTTTGGAAAACTTTTTTCGAAGATTTCATTAAAAGAATAGATTTTTCTAAATGCAATATGTCATTTCCATCACAACTAGCAACTTACTTGAGATTTTAAATTGAAAAGACTAGTTGTTTTCATTGTATTTTCTGCGCCCAAAAGATCATCTTTCGTAGCTACATCAACTAACTGAAAATGAACATGAATAATACTCCTGCTTATAACCTCGAGACAGAAGATGATATACAGCAATACTTGCAAAAACAAGTCGATTTTAATTAACGTCAAAATTAAGCAATACGAAAGATCATGGCATTAATCTTGCTAGTCAATGTTGCACTACACAAATTAAAACAGAATTAAGTTAACATTGAACTGGCGCATTGAACATACCAACAAGCGGAACAATCTGGATGCATATGTCTTGAAATACGTGAAAAACATTTTGCTGATAACATCAACATATTCATCCCGAATCTTAATAAAAAATTTATACAATTTTAACAATTATATAAATAGTCATCATTCATAGTTAATCAAAATAATTTTCACCAAGTTTTATTTGCTATATCTTATTTTTATTCCCATTAAGTCACGCAATGTGAAATTCTTATATTATGTTCAGGAAATTATTATTAATAATATTCACCTCTCGAGCTAACTGCCTGTCATTTGCCAATAAAAATTCGTAAAAGAACCTGAAAATTCTCTCATTTACCATAACTAATCGATTTCTAAGAAGTATTCCTTTCCATAAATTTGATAATTTTTAAGTGATTTCTTGAAGTAATATGATGATAAACAGTCAAAAAAATTATATAATTGGAACTAAATAAATTTTACAGATCTATTTGTTGCAGTAACTAACCGATTTTTAAGAAGTGCTCCTTGTGGAATTTGATAGTTTGTCAACGGCTTTTTGAAAGAAGAAATCTTTAAAAGTAGCCACTCTCTTATCTTCGCCATGGCCTGAAAGTGCAATATTTCATCAGTAATTACTCTGCTCCAACCTATGTTAAAGAATACAAGTAACGACACTTTTGCATATAAATATATAAATTCAAAACAAAACCTGCCTTATATTTTAAATTTTCAATAACATCATGCACATCAGAAGTAGCTTTTGCGTCACGAAATTCTTGTGCTTTGAGAAACTGCAGCTTATGTTGTAGTTCGTGGAGCTGCTCAAGAAATTCACGTTCGCCAACGTCTCGTTCAACGATTGCTCTGTAACATACAAACAATGTCCTTAACAAATTCCCAAATTCAATGCCGTAACTTTATACAAAAATTAATATCGGAAAATTAAAAGATTTTTAATGAAATGTATACTTGACATTAATTGAGCATCTAGCAATATTAAATACTTTATCGAATGTATGCAAAAGTCGTTCATAAAAAATAGATTTAAAAAATAGAATAAAAATGCACTGACTCTATCATATTTTGGGATACAACCATATCATCAACAAATTGACTCAATTCTCCTCGAATTTTTTGTCGATTTTGTAGCTGTTGACTGATATCGATTGATTGCTGCTGCAGTCTTTTCATGTCTGAGCTAATTGTACCCAGTTCTGATTGAAAACTTCGAAGCATTTCTTCCAATTGCTAAATTCATTCGAAATATTTTTTATAATATATTACAAGAATAAGTTGTAAAGTAACAATGAACAACGAATCAATCTGAAATCTATGATAAATAAGTGATAAAAAGGAAGAGACGACAAGTTATGCAGCTAAAGAATGTAATAGGTCATATTTATGACCTATAACATCCTCTAATTTTATATGAAATATATGCTGTGAAATAAATTAATAGAATGATATCGCCTTCACAGATGTAAAAAAAGAAGTTAAATTTTACAGCGAATGCATCGTCACATGAGGTGATTTCTTCATGTAATTCAGCAAGTTTCTCCGCTTGATCGATACAATCTTTCACGGCAAGTAAATGAGCCGATCGAAGCTCTTCTTGCAGTTCAGCGGAATATTGTCGTAAATCAATTCCAGATTCGAAAGCTTTTCGAACTGAGATATCATCCAACTGGAATATGCAAATATATTTCGATATAAAAGCTTTTATGGAGCAGAAAAAACAACTAAAACAATCAATCATATATCCAAAATACATTTCTTTAATTTACTCGTTTCCCAGCCAAGCTTAAGACAGATAAGATCTTCACGAGCTATCAAACGACACAGATTGGAACGCATATTTTGAAGATTCTAAAAAACAGTTGTGGAAATTGTTTTTTTAAATCAGATATTTTTTACTAATAACTGTATTTTGTTTCACTTTTACTGCCCACTTATATGATTTTGTATTCATTCAAGTGATTGTAATTTAAGCACTTAATTTTTATTATTATCATTCAATAAAGTGATATCATTTTTATCGGTCGCGACATGTTATTTTTTGTCGCTCATTTAAACAGTACTACTTTTATGGTTTATCTATAGTATTATTTTTATCATTCAGTTCAATTAGAATTAATGATTTGCAAAGAATTATAAATTTTTGAACTGAAATCATATAATCACACTAGGATATCATCATCGTCAAAATAAGAGCAAGTCTACAGAGCCATCTATACATTTCGTTACAATATATCAAGCGTGAAATACTTATACGAAATAGATCAAATTTAAAAAGAGAAAAATATGGATTGTTTACTCAAGAAGTTTAATCAATCCATAAAAATAACACGAAAAATTAAATAAAGATAACAAACAAATACTGTAGTTCATTGCTTCGAACGTTTATTGATGAAATATTGAAAAGAATAACCCCAATATCGTCGGTATTATCAACAATATCGTAATCGTCCTTCATTCCATTACTATTTACTCAGTCCTTTCAAATTTAATCCAACGATTCTTCAATGCTTTTTTGACGAATTTTTATTGCAACTTTTTGAAAGTTCCAATTACAATAATTAGTAATCTTCTGCAAAATTACATGAATATGTGCTGCAGGATATTACAAATGTAATCCATCATACTTTCATATATTTCTGAGATGTATAGAAAAACTGCTTGATTATGATAAGATATATGGACATTTTGCCATCTCTGTTTTCAAGCTGGTACAATTCAAATTTTTATGATCTATTTCATGTTTACGTTATTATCTCAAAGCAATCTTTACTCAAGACGAGAAATAAATATAGAAATGCAAGAATATTTGATATACAAAATTTTTTATAGCAATTACTTCGTGATTGACAGTAAAGCCAACTAAATTTTTATATTTAACAACTTCACCTGAAGTTCAAAATTTTTCACTGTAATAGACGACCTACATTTTCGAATTTTCACCATAATAGACCTACATTTCAGTACTAAATTCAGTACTAAACTTATTTTTAAATTGGCACTTCTCAAACAATCATCAAAAGAAACGGACAAACTGTAAACCATCCATCTTGTCATGTACTTGTATGAAATATTCCTTCCAACAAAAATAGTTCGGATCTTATTATGAAAATGTCCGAACTGCAAATGTCTAAGCTCGCAAAATACACTACTAGCTTCAAAAATAAAACTAGAGACTGTTTTTCACACTGTCCGATTTATATGATTACTCAGAAATGTGATATAATTTCCTTAAATGCTTTACAATTAGAACTTAGATTAGAAACAGCAAGTATTGGTGCTTCAATCATATATGCAGTTTCTCAATTACAGCTGCTGAAATTGAATTTAATTAAATTAAAAAAACGATATAATTGATAACTAGAGTTCAGTCAGCAGCACAACAAAATTATTCAGCCACTAACATAATAAATTAATAAAAATCACAGACCGTGCAGAGAGAACATAGAAAGCGCATAGGCAGATATAAAGGAATGAGACTAAGATTGTCTGCGACACGTAATGAAATTTCTTAATAACTGGCATATATTATATACATGTAAAGAAAGTGAACCGGTAAAAAAAGGAAAAATATATATTAATATGTGCTACAATTCAATAAGAACGGATCATCGGTTGAATCCAATCTGTTTCACTTTTATCCAATGTCTGGTCGATTACCGGTCGGTAGAGCAAGGTAATCTAAAAACGAAATTTATTAAACTTTGAACAAAAATAAAACTGACAGAATGTAAGGAATAACATAAGCTGAGCTAAGCAAAATTACAGTTTAAATTATCTACATATTCAAAACATTCTCTCTCTTTTCTTTGCATTTTACAAATCTGATCTGATGACCTTTTTAATAAATCTCTTAGAACGAATATACTTTTATAACTTTACCTTTCCAGTTTCGTGATTTTGTTCAATCATAGTATGCTTGCGCCAGTGTTGATCGAGAGACTTCTTAGTTTGACCATCTAATGGTCTTGAATAATCAAACTCATCTATTCGTGTCTGAAACAAATAATATTAACTTTTAAATAAACTAAGTGATATAAAAAAGTGTCCATTTTTTAAATCACTATTTACAAAAGCATTCATATCAATATAACAAACTGGAAAATCATCTCGAGCATGTGCTCCACGAGATTCTTTCCTAGCTTCCGCAGCAACGATAGTTTGAGTTGCATTTAGCATCAAATTCTGCAGTTCTAAGGTCTCAGCTAAATCTGAATTCCAAACCAATCCACGATCTGTTGTTTTAAGAAGTTTTTGTTCCTTGAAAAGAGTTTCCATTTTTGTTATACCTTCCTGCAATGTCGTTAGTAATGATATAATGCTCTAACATAGATTATATCTTCTCTCTCTTTCATGATTCTATGGAAATTTCCCACGTTCTTTAATCTATTGATATTCCTTTATGATATTTTTCATTCTTTAAAATTCATTTTTTTTTTTTTTTTTTTTTTTATAAGCATAAAACTGATGTCATATTCTCATTTACCAACGATTAACCTTCAAAATGTCACCGCGTCGGAATACAGCTGCATGTTGCTGCATTGTCTTCTGCATTTTCAATCTCAAAGCGGCAGTAGGAATGTCACCTTTGGCAAAACGGAGTTTGTCAACGTTTGCGATAGTCGATTCACCTGCGCCTTTCGGCAGTTCAGGGATTTTCTCGGATGATTCCTTGGCCTTCTTTAGAATACTACAAACCAGACATTTCACACCGATGTTGTAATAGAAATACAACACAGAAGTGGACATTCATGTTTATAGCAAGCTAAATAAAAGAATAACTTAAAAATTACTCAATGGCGCAAGCACGTCCGAAAACAACGAGATCAAGTAACGAATTAGCTCCCAAACGATTTGCACCATGCACTGAATGTGCTGCTGCTTCGCCGCAAGCATACAATCCTGGTACCACCTATAATAAGAGATAAAATAGACAAAAAGAAAAAAAAAAAAAAGGATTTTCTAGTAATTCACTGGAAGAAATCCCACCTGATCACCTCTATCGGGTTTATGCGTTAAGACTTGTCCCATGTAATTCGTTGGTATCCCACCCATATTATAATGGACCGTTGGTAAAACAGGTATTGGCTCTTCCGCGGCATCTACACCAGCAAAGATCATCGCTGTCTCCATAATACCTATAAATGATGAACAGAACAATCATAGTTTCAACATCGCAATATCTGATTTACTAAATATATTAATCTATTGAATAAGCTACAATTAATTCAAGACAGTCTGTTAGTGATTCAACAACTGCGAAAGTCTTATTAATTATAGTGCTTAACTTTAAAATGTGATGATATGCGATATGGTTTTTCTAGTAAAAATTATGGTGAATGTTAATATGAGGGAATGATGTTTTTTTAGCTATATATCATAACTAGATTTGCGAAGTTTCTTAATATTTTGAAAAATGATCTAACCAGGTAATCGAGCATGCAAATCTTTCGCAGGTAAATGATGCAATTGCAAATAAATATGATCTTTATCTTTCCCGACACCACGACCTTCCATGATTTCGATCGTCATCGCTCGTGAAACGACGTCTCGTGAAGCCAAATCTAACGCATTCGGTGCATACTTCTTCATGAACCGTTCACCTTCACTGTTCACCAAAAAACCACCTTCACCTTAAAATACTATACTTTATAAAACGAAAAATAAAACAATTTTTCTTGAGATGTTTCCACAGAGTAATTAGTTCTCGGATGATATCATCCATTTAACAAAATGCTCAATTTACCACAAAAAATTACCTCGAGAGCCTTCAGTGATAAGACAACCAGCACCGTAAATACCGGTTGGATGAAACTGCACAAATTCCATATCGGAATTTTGCAGTCCAGCTCGAGCAACCATCGCCGTGCCATCACCAGTGCATGTATGTGCAGAGGTACAACTAAAGAAAGCCCGTCCATATCCTCCAGTTGCGATTACCGTGTTCTTCGCACTACAAAGAAAACTTAATACTATATTATGTATATATATAAACTATATACGGGCGCATTTTGAACTTATTAAAAAATATAGTTTGCGATTCGATAGACTAATTGTTTCCTTCAGAATTTAACGCAAGTGGCTATTAATCAAACAGATCCCATATGATTGTTCAATTTCAATCTAACAATACCAGTCAAATATACACTGATCTTATTATTGCTTCATAAAAGCATCAAAGATACCGAAATCGATGTATGCTGCCATCTTCAAGGTTCATAGCAATAATGCCAACACATCGTCCTTTGTCCATTAGAAGATCAAGAGCGAAATATTCAATGAAATATCGACAATTATACTGAAGCGACGAGCCATAAAGGGTGTGCAACATCGAGTGTCCTGTACGATCAGCTACGCAGCATGTTCTTCAATTGCAATTTGAATGAGGATGAAACAAAAAGCATCGGCATTATATATATATATATATATATATATATATATTTATATATTTATATAAAAAATATAAAAAAAAATATATAAAAAAAAAATAAATAAAATATATATATATATTTTTTTTTTTCAAAGTACTGAAATAAAAAAATAAAACATACCGACGAGCCATGCCACCTTTCCCGAAATTATTGCTTTGTCCGCCGAATGAACGCTGATATATTTTACCCTCTTCTGTTCGAGAAAAAGGCATACCATAGTTTTCCATTTCAATAACAGCACGAACCGCTTCACGAGTCATGTAATGTATAGCATTCTGATCCCCCAACCAGTCACTTCCTAAAGTCATGATACGTATTAATAATAGTTTACACTAATGCTAAAATTATGTCATTTTATTGAATCTAGATTCCAATTTCAGCTAATAATTTTGCTTCACTATAACGATGATACCTTTGACAGTATCGTAGAAATGCCATCGCCAATCATCCGGATTCATGTTGCCTAAAGCTGCATTAACACCTCCTTGAGCAGCAACTGTATGAGATCGTGTTGGAAATAACTTCGTAATTACCGCAACATTCTGACCACCTTCACTGAGACCCATAGCAGCTCGTAAACCAGCTCCACCTAGAAAATTACAGCCAAATGATAAACGAGAAAAAAAGGTCTTTATATTATTAACCCATCTGACTTTAATTCACGTATCTTATCACTAACTTAAATTCTATTTTATCATTAAAGTTTTTGCAGCATCAGATTTAAAAAATGCAAATAATACTTGCACTAATATTCGAATTTTAATTTATTCTTGCTGAAATTCTAATCCATTCCTGGTGAAGTACATTTTATGTATTCATAGGGATATTTTGATGTGCATTTTGTATCAATATGAAAAAAAAAAAATACACTAACCAGCTCCAACGACAACCGAATCAAACGCATGATCCACAATGTGATATTCACCGATACTAGAAGTCTTCGCTTCTTTACGTATCGCTGATAATGAAAATGCTCTTCGTTGTTGTTGACATGTTTTCGTCACCAGGTAACGGGCCGCGCTTAACATCTCTGCGATAAAATATCGATCAATTCTTTTACATTCATTTTAATCATATATTTTGTCTTTACGGGTACCACTCGATAATTTGGGCTTTTATTACAAAATTCGATCATGCTAGCCTATTGCATCGATGACAGTTTAATCATATGGAAAAAGTTATTTATCTACTATGAAAAACAAGTTTTTTGTTCATTATCTATGAACGAATAATTTTTTTCCGATGATAACTTCTTCAAAGCAAACAGGTAATAAATTATACGTCAAAATACGTTCATCCTAGCTTAATGAAGAATACTTTACAAAAACATTACAAGTACATTATCCGGAATTTAGACGATTAATTACAGGAAAATATGTCAATCATCTCTTCATCTATGTCAGCAAATTCAAAAGATTCTTTCAAAATCTGCTTCCAAATTATTCCTCTATCACTGTTTATAACAGTGATAACATTTAAAAAATTTCTATTATTCACTAATGATAATTTTCTACTCATTCTTAGCTCAAGAGAAAATACAAGAAAAGTTTAAGAAACAAAAATCGATCCGATTGTCTGGCTTATTTGAATTTGATCCATTTTAGTATTAATATTTGATCAACAAATTACGATATGTTACAACTAACAATGAATTACCTATATGGGATCATTATTATTCTTTCGTTTATCTTAACCTAAAATACTTTCATTCGAATAATTGTTTACAGCGAGGAAAAAGAGAACAGAAGCTTAGGATATATTTCTCCCAGTCGTGAAGAAAATCGCAGGTTTTAGATGCAGGAAGACTAATCTATAGTCATGGAAAATTGATTGATTTTCGCAATTCTCCACTAATTTTTACTTCTAATCCTGGTGCTGAGGCAATGCTGAAGGGAATTGTTGATTTACCAATGCTACAGTTAAAGTAACAAAATTTGCTAAATGAAAATTAAACTTAGGCTTCAATTTTTCAAAAACAATCATTTTAGAAAGAAGCGCAAAGTTATAGCATATGAAAGTCAATATCATAAAGCTACAATTTTTCCATAATACATTTATAAATTGCATTTATAATAACCCTTAAATATTATACTTAGTTATAATATTTAAGGGTTATTATAAATGCAATTTTCGTAGTAATACGTAATATCACGGATGTAACGATGAGGATAGTTTAAGAAAAAAGCATCACGTACAAGAGAAATAAATGAATGAGAAAAATATTACGTGATTATGGATGGTAAACGTGACATTACGCAAGGCAATTCTTTCCTGTTTACTTAAATTATTTATATCTCAAATATTGTCTTAAGTTCTAGAACAGATCGATAATTACTTGATAACCTAAACATTTATTTCTCTTTGAAACGCAATATTCTATCAGTGGGAAAGGTCGGAAGAAAGAGAGAAGAGAACTCGAAAGGAACTAACTTTCCCGAGTAGTTTGTCGAACAAAAGTAGAGAACGGCGAAGTGTGTGTGTGTGTGTGTGTCGATGTTGGTCAATTATACCCTCTTGCTCAATATATATATACACACATACACAAATCCAGTCCACGGATACACACATACACAGACATTCATACAAAGATATAGACATCATGTGTTGATTGTTGAAGAATGAAAGAAAGCGGGAAAGACAAAAACAGATGGACAGCTTTTAAAAGCACTGCATTTTAAGATCATAAATCGGGTGCACTTAATTTGTGCTTTGCACCTGTATTAGGGGCGAAAACTGAAAGATGTATTTTGTCATATGGTTTTCATTTGTCGAAGATGTTATATGTAGGAATGTGAAAGAGTTAAATGGTGAGAGGATGTTGGCGAAGTTAAAGCATATGCAATCATGATAAACAGGGACTATTATTAAAGATCGAACAGTGCGACATAATTTAAAAGGCGTCAACAAGCTGAAAGGATGAACATTTTTACCGCCAAAATACTCCGCTCACAAGTAAACAAATGAGGTTAATCAATCATGAGGCGATTCAAGATTTCAAAGCTGAGGTCAGTTCAAGTTCACTTTCGTGAGCTATTCGACGCAGCACGAACTACAGTTCCTCGAGACAAACAGCATTGCGGAGCGAAAGTACGACAATTACAAATTACAAAAGGAAGATACGACATTACAGTAAGCATTCAGACGATTGTTTATACTCTTTGATTCTTACAGTGCACTAGCTGGACCCGACCACGCCCCACGTGGCCGATCCAGCTAGTCTATGGGGGCCGGGATTCTTCGCGTGCCCGAATCCAGCTAGTCTATATGAAGAAAAAATGTCAATGTTCGTTTGTTCAAAATCTTAAACCTCCGAAAGTTCTTGAACACGCGCCTTATCTATATTAATTCAAAATCTTAGATATCGGGAAATCCTTACCCATTGCTTTGAAAATTTGACACAACTTTGCATTCGAATACGCGCATATTTTTATACGCACGTAACTCAGTCTGGTTAAGTGGAAAAAAAAAGAAACAAGAAAGAGCATGTTTCTAGTGTTGGGAAAAAAAAAACTGATGTAATTTGATTTGTAGTTTAGTTGGACTGGAGATTAATTCTTGCTATTATGGTTCAGCTAGATCAGCAATGGGTGTGAAAAGTATTTTGTATTTTGTGTTACAGAGATGAATGCTGTTGAGAAAGGCTTTATTTACTGATGAAGGGTGATTCATCGTTCACTGGGTTAATCTTTTCTTTGTCGCTGATGGAGAATACTATTAAAGTGAATTGTCGGATTTTCACTACTGTTGTGTCGCTTTGAACTGTCTAATTGGAACCCTTGGCACTTCGAACTGTTGCTGTTGCTGCGTCGATCTTTGTCGTTTATCTGTGAATTGGAGCGTTTTGGTAGTAAACATGTTTTTTGTCACTTTTGAAACTATGTCGCGCCGCTTCACCTTTAGTATTTCTTGATCAGCGTGAAACACGACCCCACTGTTCAGCAGTCATGCGATTACAATCGTTTTGTATTCTGGTACAATCCAGCTGATGATTATAGTTTGAGTACGCATGTTCTCATCGGCACTAAGACCGAAAAATGTTTTTATTGCAAGGCTCTGAAATTTAATTGAGAAACAAAAGGAATGTATTGCGCCGTCAGAAAAAAAAAATTAAACTGCCTCAACTTGAAGAACCATCAAAGCCATTAAAAACTTTGCTTGCCCGATATACCTTTGAATCAAAGCTGTTTCTTATCTAAAATCAAGAAATACAACTCGTACTTCCAAATGACGTCGTTCGGCGCAAACATCGTAGTGTTGTAACGAAAAATATGATACATGGACCTTGTGGTACACTGAATCCAATGCTCTAAGCGTTAATATCCAACATAGTTACAGGAAATGACGGATATTTTTTTTTTACAGAAGAGCAGTAAAAGATGGCGGTAAATTAGCAACCATACAAATATGGAATGGTGAAGTAGATAACTGGTGGGTTGTTCCATATTCGCTTTTGCTGTTAAAAGCATGCAAAAACGCACGTAAACGTGGAATACTGTAACTTCGATCAAACACAGTTGTAAGTACGTGAATAAAGGCAGCGACATGGCAGTTTTTGGTGTGCAGCCTGAAAGAGATCATAGGAATGCGGTATTACATGTCGATGAAATCGCGCAGTATTAGGCTGGAAGATACATAAGCAGCAATGAAGCTGTGTGGCGAATTCTTTCATTTCCCATACATTTACGAAGTCCAGCTGTTGTTCACTTTGCAGTACATCCAGAAAATGAACAAGTGTGCAAATATGCAACAGTTGCAGATATACAACAAATAGCCCGAATCCACCGACGTTAACTTCTTTCTTTACAGTATGTCGAAATAACGCATTTGTGGAAATATTTTTATATTCGGAAGTGCCTAAGAATCACACGTGAACAGAAAATCATTTGAAAGACGCAAAGGAGAAGAACCAGTTGACTGACAACCCGGCATATCCAAATAAACTACGATAGGCAGATTGTACACCGTGCATCCTAATCAAGACGAATGCTTCTTTCTTCGCATGGTTGTAAGTAAATGTCCCTGGTCCCATCTCCTTCCAGCAATAAAAAATTGTCAACGGCATTACACATGCTACTTTCTACAGTACATGTCAAGCTTTGAATTTATCGAAGAACGAACAACACGTCACATCCTAATCAAATTCCTACATTCGATTTTGTTGCTGCTTCGTTCGATGTAGAATTGCTTGGTGAATAGAATTAGAACACGGCTGATCTTTTATACGATTTAATATTCCTAAGCTAACGTATAAGCAAAAAAGCATTTAAGATCAAATATGCAAACTGTCAATATTGGCTTTAGAGAAATCTTCTTTTTTGATACGCGGAAGGAACTGAAAAACGTTCCTAATTAGATTGATTCTAGCAGTAATTCGATCTCAAAATGTCATAACCTTAGCTTTTGCATCGTCCGGAATAGTTGCAACTTTGTTACCAGGTGGAAAAAGGGCTCATTCCGCTTTGAAATTGCCGTTGAGCATGCAAGTCATTGAAACTCCCACATGCAAGATTTCTAAATTTGGGATGAATGTACAGTGGCGCACAAAAAATCTTTCGAGACCCTTGATCGATCATTGCAAGATTTTTATGGAAACATCTGATCATTTGAGAATGCATTAATATAATTTGCAAGAGATTTCAGGCAACTATTACCTGTAATTTCTCGACGACTCCAGCGTGAAATAAATGCTTGCCTGAAATACTCTATTTTGTGGCGATACGTAAAGACGTTAAAATTAATTACAAATATGCGTGTTCAGCCACCAAACGATCGATCAGCATAATATTCTCACATCAATTGCCGGAAATTGGGGGCGGAAAGGTGCCGGTTGATCTGACTACAGGACGAATTTCACTGCCTCACAGCTTTTGCAGTTTAGTAACGTCAAAAGAGGAGTTGGTTGAAGTAATATTTCCCAATATTCAAACGAAATATAAGAATCACGATTGGCCAAGTGAACGAGCTATTCTTGCGACCAAGAACAAAGATGTTCGGCGAACTTCACAATATTATTCAGTCTAACATTCAAAGCGAAGCAGTAACACACAAGTCCGTCGATACTATTGTGGAAGCAGATGAAGCGATTAGTCCAACAGAATTTTTGAATTCACTCGATCTGCCAGAATCGGCGTGCCAATTACTATGTTGCAAATATGAACCAACCAAAACATTGAAATGGCACGCGGCTCGTTGAAAAAAATTAATGAACAATATCGTAGAAGCAACAATCTTGACAGGGCCTTTCAAGAGTGAAGATGCTCTCATTCCTCGCATTCCTATGATTCCAATAGATGTGTCATTTCAGTTTAAGAGACTGCAGTTCTTAATTCGATTGGCGGTTTGCATTCACCACCATCAAAGCTTAGGGTCAATCTTTGGAATTGTGCGGTTTAATAAAAAAAAAAAAAAAACTGCTCAGTTGAATCGTTGAACTGTTGCTACTGCATATATGATATTAAAAAATACTAACAGTGGTAAATGTTCGTTTGTTCGAAATCTTGGACCTCCAAAAATTTCTATTTATTGCTTTGAAATTTTTGACAGAACGTTGCACTGGAATACGCGCATACTTTACGGAGTCTACTGAGCGTTGCATACTGAAGGCCATGATCACTTTGCGGAAAGAAAGCGTAGTTAATAGATAAAGTCCGCTCATTTATTTTTATTTGTCACAGGTGTAACAGGAAAAAAAAAAAGTAGGTATACACAAACAATGCGCCTATTAGAATGCAACGTTGTGTCAAAATGAACATTGAATATTTACGACAAAGAAACAATCAAAGACATGACCTATTATTGAAAGTAATATTAGCCTAATATTAGAAGAAATAATTCACAAATTGCTCGAAGGAAACATTTCATTATGCACTGTCATGATCTTAACATTTCTGCGACTCAACTATATTACCCATAAATTAAAAAGTAAACGAATTACATCCCTCATGAAGCAAAAAACAAACAAAAAGTTTAAATTACTGGCCTTATTTTTTAAAAATACGCGCCTATTCGAATGCAATGCAGCGAATGAAAATTTCAAATCAATCGATGAAGAACTTGAAACGTTAGAGGAATTAGCCGCAGTCAATGTAGAAAGAAGACGTGATGAATAAATTCTGTCCGCTCAAGAAGGCGTGGTGAGAAGCGGAGTCAAAAAATTCAGCCCGCTCATAAAAGCCTGGTGCAGGAAGGAGTCAGTAAATTCCACCCTCTCACTTAATTTTAGTTGTCAAGGACGTTACACGTGAAAGAAAAAGTTAGTATGTCTATATAAAAAAGGAAGCTTGTTCGAATGCAAGGTTATGTCAAAATTTGAAAATAATCGGTGAAGAAATTCCGGAGATTTCTCACTTATAACAGGGAGCATTTACATTTTTTAAATATAGATTGTTCATTCAAAGGCTGTTGTTGATCTAACGGAGTCACAATAGCAAGAAGAAGCAATCTCCAAACAACAAGCTACAAAGAAACGAGAGAATTCTTTTCACGAAATCATAAAAATCTTACAGTTTTCATAACTTTCGGTAGGAACGGGACTGAGAATTTTAACAAGAATCGGGCAGAACATAGAATATTACCGAGAATCGAGTGGAACCAAGAATATTATCGAAAATTGTGTTAAGTTATTATATCAAAACGCGGAATAATATAATAGTGAAAGTGATCGATGGTGGCTGTATCATCTTGCAATTTTTTTAAAAAAAAGCGTTGAAATTCCGTTAGGTACTATTAGAATCATATTAATTAGGAGGCGGAAATGATAAGATGATGGACGGTGGCGTTGTCATTTCGAAGTTTATTATTCCAATCACTTGACAAAAATATGTTTAAATTAAATTTTCTGTAAAAATTTGGCTAAATTATGATTCAACATCTGAAATGTTCTTCTGAAGAATATCGCTATGAAAGCAATAGATTTTCCGTTTTATTAATCATAAAAAATTCTAATTATAGTTGTGCTAATTAAATACATCAATTTATATTTATTGTGTGTTATTATTCAATGATAACATTATAACTGAAATTGTTACCTATTTTAGATTTCATTAACCTAATAGCATCAAGATTTTTAATAGAATGGATAAAATACACGTCATTTCATTTACTTACGCTTATTTGAATTTGGCGAGAAAATCGATTATTATATTTATTCCAAGTGTCAGTCTAAAACTAATTTATTCAGAATTTCTTTGGTATTTCTATTTGCTGATTCCATAACAACCATTCTAGCGCTATTCTTACTTATTGCATTTCCAAGCAAAGCAGAGTAAAAAACAGCTAAAACATAATCTCCGATCAAAGATTGCAGTATTTTGTGGTTCATATCCATAGCTATAATCTATTATTGAAGTAATCAAAAAATTATTAATCAAGGATGAGTCTTTACTCCATGGCTTTATTATTTCCAATGTCGGTTTATTTGTGAAGGTGTCATAGAACTTATTATAGAAAATTTTGACATTATAATAGAAAGTTTCGTTTGATAAGCAACACAGTTTTTTGAAAATTAGAGATCAAGAGTATTATTGGTAAAAATGAACATTCAAAATGTTATAAATCAAAGAATAGTAAAGACTTTTTCGATTTCCGGTTTTAACTGATGATTATATGCTGGTGCTAGTCTTTTTCGGATCATTTTTTCGTTGCTTGTCAATAGTATGGAATAATCAAATTAAGCTACTCACTGCTAAAATAACCGACATTTATTAATATTAGTGGAAGTAATTGCAAAACTTTTGAAAAGATCTTGACATAATTTCGGACATAAGTTAGCTTAAAATTATCTCGGCCATAAGCTAACCTGCATAAGATCATTTGATTATAAAATACCTTAAAATTAACTGAGCATGAATTTCTCGGATTCTTTTCGAACTTCTGCTGCAGTGATCGTTTACACAGTTTATATTAATAAATTTTGCAATTCTAATGTTTTAATAAGATTTGCATTCTAAATTAGTTTCAATCTACAACTTCAAATGTTTTTATTCATCGTCGATAGTTTTTGTTTCTTTGCATTTTCTTGAAATTCGATGTTTCATGAAGTTTTTATTATTTTTAGAATTAATTTGATTATTAATACTTAATTCTTTTGTCAGAGATTTCGCTTGATGAAATCATTATTAAACTATCGAGTGAAGGAATATCTGACAAAATTCTGGAATTCATAACTTATAAGATGAAAATTGATATGTGCTTTTATAAAATGGATATATGTTACAAAAAAACATGAAAAAAGTTAGATGTATGAAATTTATTCATTTCAATTATTATACCATTTTTCTCATTTTACAGAAAAAAAAAAAAAAAGAAAAAGATAATAAAATCTCTGATTATTTGATTAACACAGTAATTCCTCTTCAAATATTGCTCTGTCGGGATTTGGTAAACAAGGTGAAATTCTACGGATTGATGATTTAAATGTAATCAATAGGGAATCAGTATAAAAATACCATTGTTCTGCAATTTTTCATAGACAGCATAGTATCAGATCGGCGATAAAAAATTAATTTTCAACTTCATCAAATTCATCAAAACATGCCATATGTGTATATGAATTCATTATTTAATAATAACTTTTTTATAGAAAGATTATTAGAGTTAAGAATTAAGAAATATGTTTTATTAATGGCTTTTTCTGATATTTGTGAAATTTATTACATCGAATAAACTTTATATTAATGATATCATTTATACCTACAGAATTTTAATTCCTAAAAACTATTTCGACTTTTATTATTGGCAAATTGTTATACATTTAGAAATCTCAGCTTAAATATTTGTATTTCTGCGTTATTTTTCAATAAATAGAATTTGGACAAATTTATTAAATTGGCTTGTCTTAATTTATCAATTTTGAAAAATTATCTGCGTTGAGGAACTGCTTTACCTTCGGGTAATATTTCCAAAATGCGGCACATTTGATATATTTATATTTGATCGGAAATTTGCTTATGATGAGGCATGCTTTATTTCTATCACTGATTCAACTTGCAAATAATTGCCGATTTTTGCTAATGCTGCTATCAGAGTTCATACAAATCAAAATTCATGGGAAAAGATTTAACTGCATGTCGACAAACAAAAAATGAAACGAGAAGAAAGAAAATTTTACATTGAAAGTTTATTTTTTGTGATTCTCTCAGATACATAATATATCAGATAATTAATTGTTAATACAATGGTATTCATAGAAAAGTAAAAAACGGTTTCCATCAAACTAGAACTAAAATACTAGCAATTTAAAGTCTTTGATGAAAAACTAAAACTAAAATTAGAACTTTTTTAATCAAACTAAAACTTTCCATTAAACTTTTCATTAGCTGCAATACAATGGATACTTTTTTTTCAAATGACTTAAAGGTGTTTTTATCGAATTTTCTACACCGCAAAAAAAAAAGAGTTCCCTAGCCCTTTTTGAATATATATTTTTCCATTTCTGCAAAACGACAGTTTATGAGTTAACACCCTGTAGCAAATAGGAGAAAATGATGACCTTGAAAAATTACCCAAACATTAAATATGATAAATATTTTTCCATTCTTATGTGAATCATTGCTTATTTTTCATTGTAATTACTAGTTTTTTTTCCTAACCTTTTTGAAAATTCATTGTTCTGAAATTTCACCAAAAATATTGGATAGATAGTTCTTTTACTATTTAGTGATTAAATAGGAAGGAAGAGAAAAAAATTAAGCGATAGTTTGAAATTTGATGGGTAGACATTTATCAGTCACAACATACAACTAATAAACAAATCGAAATATTTCCCAAACGAAAATTTATTACCAGACAGTTCTTCCTTTTTGACTTCTATGGTTAAAAATTTTAAAAAACATTTACTCGTTTTTTATTATTCGCACTTTATTCTTAGCTTTTTTTTTCTTTCTTTTTTCTTTTTTTTTTTGAAGTTTTTCCAAGTTTGTGAAGTATAGTTATTGATTTTCAGATACTTCAATTTCTCGATGTATAATTTTCTAATGTTAACAATTACAATTTAGCATACTTTGATATCAGCGAGAAAAATATTTCCATCAAAGAAATTTCATTTTTTTGCTGTTTACATCAATTTTTTGTATCTCAAATACTTATTAAATTATTCAGTTTATAATATTACTTCAAATTTAATAATCAAAAGTGGGACTTGCATTTCCTTTAGAAATGACCAATATTTGTCGATTCTTCTGTTTCAGTTCTTTTGATTTGACTTCTTACTTAATTTTTATTCTCAATTACTGGATTAATCGATTGTAACTTTGAAGAAATGGTCTTTTGATATTTATGATAACAGGAAAACTAATATTCCAGCATTGGATTTTCAAATTTCAAAAGCAAAGAAATTGTTTTCAAAAACATAAACATGTTTCATAGATTGCAATGACCAAAATGAATAGCGCACGAAATATTAATTATTTTTCGCAAGAAATTGAATTTCAAACCACAGGAAATTGAAATTTCTGGATAAGATTTTCAAGATTAATTAATGTGGTCTGGAATTCAATTTCCTGCCAAAAAAAATTAATATTTCTTGCGCTATTTTTTTCCTCTATATCAATATCTATGAAACATTTTCCTACCGATAGTAGAATTCGAGATACTGGCGATTTTATGACGCAGGTTGACGTGTGAAATAACCCGAGACTTCAGGATTTGGAGCATT
The DNA here is from genome assembly GCA_000499405.2 of Onchocerca volvulus. Classification (NCBI taxonomy): domain Eukaryota; kingdom Metazoa; phylum Nematoda; class Chromadorea; order Rhabditida; family Onchocercidae; genus Onchocerca; species Onchocerca volvulus. The sequence continues at coordinate 15,817,428 of HG738137.1, read as the reverse complement.
ATTGTCAATTTTTTGACACTTCAAATAACAGAATTTATGGATAAATTTGCAACTTTCTGTATATTTTCAAGCTTCATTTCTTACGGTAAATCATTTTATCATTTTAACGATCCGCTATCAGTTAAAGAAGTTATAAGCTCTTCGTTTACTATTTTTAAGTTTTATTCCTGATATGTAAATCATTTTATTATTTCAATAATTCGATTTTTGGAAGAAAGAGAAGAAGGAATTAATTTGAATATGCTTCAAATACAATACAAAGAAATCAATTTATTTCACCGGAATCATTTCTCAATTTATCAATAGTTTTTTCGTAGATTTTCGGACAGAATGATAATTTCATTCTTATATTGGTTGACATACTTTCTTGATCTCATTTTAATTGGCTATCAGGTTTTAAAATCTTCCAATCATTTGAAAAAGTAAAATTATAGCTTAAAATTAAAAAAAAAAAAAAAGGATATAGATTTTATGCCGTAATCAAAATAATTTCATTAGAAAAATAATGCTACAAATCTTAGATATGATAGTTAACTGCATAAGCTATTCTGAAGATTAATAAAAATTTCGAAATCAAATCAGTTAACCAAATAATTATAAATTAATTTTCTGAGAGATTATAATATAATGAAAAGACATTTCCCGATGCTTAAATTATAAGTATCTGTTGCTTCTGTATCCTTCTGATTCTTAACTATTCTTTATTTATAGCATTTACAAATGGCATTCTAAATGAATCATCATTAAGATGGAATTTTGACAATTATTCTTTACCTAAAAAAATGAGTAATGAAAGTATCGAAAGTGAGTACGTTGCTGCTATTCAAAATATTGTAAGTTTGATAGCAATGAAATAATATATTTGATAATTTTTTTTCTTTGTTGTTTCCTTAATTTAAATTTTGTTTATTCTCTAATTCTTTAGCTTTTGCCTTAATTTTCATAATGATAATAAAAAAAAAAAAAAATTGAAATGATCAAAGTTAAAATTCAAGCAACATTTTGATTCGGAATTGTTGTACGAGATATAATTTCTTTTTTTAAACTTCAATAAAATAACAAAGTTGGCAAAAGTATTCTAATAAAATATTCGTTGAATGGCCAAAGATCATATTTTAGAATAAGATTAACAGTATTTTTAATTCATTTATATTTTTGCTCAATATAAGTGAGTAAAAAGAATTGTTAATCTTTTCATGATGGTTTATTAATAGGTAAATTCGATGAATACAACAGTGAATCCATGTGATGATTTTTTTCAATATGCTTGTGGACGTTGGATTGATGAACATCCAATACCGGATGATAAATCTGGATATGGAACATCTGCAATAACTACGGACATTGTTCGACATCAAATGAAAGGTAATATGTATTCAGTTTCAGATAATAAATTATCATTCATTATCTGAAAAAATCATTTTCAAATGTCCTGTTGAAATGTTTGCACCAGTTTTTGGCTTATCCCTCATTCTAACTTATATCATTTAAAAAATCTGAAATTAAAATTAAGCAAACTAATTATTTCTTTTTTTTTCAATATATTTCAATATAAGACTAATAATTTACAAAAATCTTGTTTGTTTATCTTTCAAATTCTCCTTCATTTTCCATTGATGGAAAAATTTGAACAATTATTTTTGAATACGATAATATTGTGAAAAAAAAATATTTTTTTTGGCTATTTTCGACAATAACCATTCAAAATAATACATTCAATAGAGAGTTGGCGGATTAATGATAATTGATAAGAATATCGCTCGATAGTTTGGAAATGTAGAGTTTTCTTCTTAACTGTTGATAGCCGGGATATTTGATGAGAAAATAGCGAGGATATTTTCTGGGAGAATAGTTAATGATGAATGTTGATTAGATGAAAATTGATGGAGTACAGCTCGCCGTGCCACCCAAATCAAATCTAAGTTTAAACAATTCTTTTCCTTCATCCGGTAACAATTCCTTTTGCAATTTTGAGTGATGAATCATGTTGGAAATATTTTTAAAATACAATATTTTGATTATTTGAGTATATTTTTGTTGAAATTAACTCGATTTTTTTTTTTTGGCAAATATTATCATGGAAAGTAGTATGAAGTGTAAATCGTTAAAATTGTAGCATTTAATTAGTACAGAAGAGTTATTCTTAGAATATCTTCTTTAACTTTCAATTTAATAATTTTAACTTTTCAGTATTTATAAGCTTCTTCTTCTTTTTCTTTCTAGCATTATTGGAATCAAATGAAACAATGTCATCGGTAGGTATGGATATGGCTCGTATTTTTTATAAGGCATGCATGAGTATGGATGAATTTAAAGCAGTAGAAACGGAGTATGTTTTTTTAAAACTTTTTAATATAGATCGTCGAATTAAGAAAATATTTTGGAATATGACTAAAACAGATTTATAAATGAACATATAATTTGATAATTTTGAATTGCATAAATGACATGAATTAATCTATTTTTATAGGAAACTGATCGAAATGTTTCGTAAAATCGGCAAATGGCCATTACTTGAAACAAATTGGGAAATGCATACGTTTAACATTACAGATATATTAGCATCAATAGCTGAAATTTTTGGTGATCCAGTTTTATTTGGACTTTTCGTTGATGCTGAATCCAAAAATACCGCAATTCATAGTTTACATGTAAGTGTTACATCATTTTAACAGATAATCCTTTAATTGTGACTTAGAATTTTTCGAGTTTTAGAATTTTATGATCACAAAAAATGAATATTAAAAGAAATAATATGGATCGATTTCTATGACATATTGATAGCTTCTATGCTTTGCATAATTTTTAAATTTTTAATAATTTGATAATAATTAATATATCAAATTTTTTGAATTAATTGAATTAATGACAGAAAGAAGGGAATGAAGCAATCATATAAAGAGAACTATTCATTTCCAAGCAGAAAAATAATTGTTGAGTAATTTTTAGATAGATCAAGCTCATTTGGGTCTTGGTAGTGGTACTCGAGATTATTATTTGAATCAAGGAAAGTTTATGGAAATTATGGAAGCTTATAAGAAATATCAACTGGATACTTTGAAACTGGTACTGAGCGGAGCTAATATTAGCTACGATATAAATGAGCTGATAAGTGATATAAACGATATAGTCGCATTCGAAATAGAAATTGCCAAGGTATTTCATGTTTGTTTTAAACCGTAATTCTACAACATTGTGAAATCAAGCTAAGAATTAAATTATTGGAATAAAATAGGTAATATCTGAAAATTACTCAAGTCGGAATTAAAACAATTTTCAAAACCATCATATTATTTTTCTTAATAAGTCTTCCAATCTGGTTTGGATGGTCTTGTAAATTTCATGATTAATAATTGTGTGCTTAAGAATATGTATTTGTTATAGATTTGGGGTTCTTAGTTTATATTTTGTTTATTATATGTTTGGGTTCTTCGTTGATATACAATTATCAATATTCAGAATAGGAAGAGTTTCAGAATGAAATTTAATTGGCTCCGAAATACAATCGTTTTTCGAGATATATTAATATGATCAAAGCATGAATTTTTACCCCATATATGATATCATAACATCAAAGATCAAAATAACTTGTAATGCACAAGATGATCTTGCAAATTCCATGATTAATAACCATGCCCTTATAAATGCGTGTTTTGCTAAGGAATTTAAAAACATTTAGTTGAAATTTATTTTAGTTAACTGAGCCGCAAGCAAATCGACGCAACAGTTCACGTTTATACAACAAAAGAATTATCGCCGATCTATATACATTATTACCGCAGGTTTTTTCTTAATTTTTTGATTACCTTATATATGACACAGTTAATCAATATAACTTATTTCATTTTTTTTTTTTTTTTTTGTTTTTTCATTTCTTTTTTTTTTTCAATTTTTCCATTTTTTTACCTGAGAAATTCAAGACTTGGAATAAATTAGAATTAAAATCAATAAAAAAAAAAATCAGAATACTTAAAATTATTTCATATCATTGTTTTAAATAGAATTCATAAGCAATTGTTAAAAGGAATTATATATTTTCAGATTGACTGGATCAAATTTATGATTCGTATAACACCGATTTCAATACATGATATAATTGATAATAATACGAATATTATAATTCAAGAAATGGAATATATGAGAAATTTATCAAATCTTTTAAGCAAAACAAATAAGCGTATCATTGCCAATTATATTTTTTGGCGAACAATTAATATGTGGAATGATATTCTGGGAAAAACATTTGATGATATTCTACTAGTATTAATTTCTAAATTACAATAGTTTTTTTTTTTTCTCACAGAGAATTATATTTGATAATCTATGAGTATTAATTGCTGATAAATTTTTTGCTTTTTTTTTTTTTTTTTTTTGTTTCTTTCAGACTAAGAATAATATTTGAATTGAAAATTAGCTTCAATTTTCACAGAAATATTATAATAATTTAAAAAGTATATTATCATATGATATTGTAGTATAAAAGACGGATTTTCATAAATTTCAAACTTTCATAGCAATTATTGCGTGTGATGAATGGTCTACAAAAATTGATGCCACGTTGGCAACGATGCGTTCTAAAATCAGAAAATTTATTAGCACAAGCTACCGGTGCCCTATTTGTTCGGAAACATTTCAGTTCTGAGACACGAAAGGAAATAACGGTATAATTTCATTTAGTATTTATGAAATTCAATTTATTTATAATTATATATTATATCAGATTTGAAAAAATTTGTCATAAATTAAAAATGCTTTTTACGAAAAAAAAAAAAAATCGAAATTGGTAATTAGAGCTATATCGTATAGTCGTGTAATATTGAAACATTTTTCCGCGAAAGTTTTCGATATTATAGTATATATTTATATATGTACGCAATGACCTTATGTAGAATAACAATAGAAATATTATATAAAATTTCACATTGATCTATTTGATTCTTCAGGATATCTTGGAAAATATTCGAGAAGCATTCCGAGATATTGTTGAAGAAATAGACTGGATGGATAACAATACCAAAAATGCTGCTTTGCAAAAGGTTTTTGCAATTAATCCTATCAAAAATTGTAAAACCATTTTTACGAAGAATTTTTGAAACATTTCATTCAATTTCAAATCTTCATTGTTCTATCTTTTCGAAAGTTACATCGCATTATTTATTTCCTTCCATCAATTGTCAACTCCATCGCGCTTAAATTGATTGTATTTAAAAGCAAATTCCAATAAAAAAAGATCTAGCGGACATAGCTAATTGAAATTATTCATTAAAATTAAAGTATTAACACATTGAGCTCAATTCATTCAATCTTAAAATATGTTTTCATTAATCCGAAGACAAACTGTCTTTTCAGCTTGTATGACAGTTTTCTAAAATTTTGTCACACTGTCATGTGATATTACCTATCACAATGAGCTTATTGTCTTATTAAATTCAACTAATTTTGTTGATTTGTTAATTTCAATAAATTATATTTCGACATATAGAAAAGATTGACATTTCTTAGGCTGATGCAGTGATCAGCAAAATTGGTTTCCATGATATATGCATGAATGATACAGCATTGAATGAATATTACAAAAAGGTTAATGTACAAATCTTATTAAAATTTCATATTTTAGTGATAGAAAAAGAGCATAATTTTCCATTCAGTTCTATTTTCAATTTTCATCACCATTTTCTTACTTTTCAATCTATTTCATTAAAGCATACATGAAATTTATTTCATTTTTCGATTCAATTTTTAATCCAATTTTACAACTCAATATGTTAATAAAAATATCACAAAAAAAAAAATAATGGAAATTAAAATTTTCAGTTAAATATAACATCAGAAGATAGCTATTTTGAAATTTTGCTCAAAATTGAAGCATGGGATTTGGAAAAATATTTTTTACGTCTAAAAGAACCTGTCGATAAACACGAATTTGTGCAAAGCGCTTCTACGGTTAATGCATTTTTTACATTTAAAATGAATTCGCTCAGTAAGTTTTATTAATTATTGTTTTCGTTTTTTTCTTCTCAGATTATCTCAGCTTTCCTTTTTTTTTTTTCTTCGCGAAAATCGATCACTAAAATGTGCAAAATTTTATCAATGAAGATTATTTTTGATGCGTAATTTTTTGTCAAATATTTTAGCACTTCCAGCTGGCATACTGACAATGCCATTCTTCAATCGCTATTATCCAAAGTTAGTCCGTTCTCTTGACTTACAAATATTAAATGTATATTTTTGTCTTATTTTTCCTCATCTCCCCTTTAATCTTATGTAAACCGGATAACCATAGCTATTGTGGTCATTTTCTTAACATATCTAAAATGATAGGTGAGGAATCCGGAATTCCTGAGGAATGTGTTTGTGAAAATGATTATCACTAATGCTTCCACGCTTTCAATTTCGTCTGAGAAATAACCTGTTTTATGTGGAAATTGATGATCATTTCAAATCGTAAATGAGGTAATTGTTTAGTCGAGCATTTTCGACAAATCGATTTGAGATTTGATTTAAATTCCAGTACTGTTGCTGTTAAAAAATTATAATCACATTTTAAAGAGCGGCAAATTATGGTGCGATAGGTACAGTGATGGGTCACGAATTAACTCATGGCTTTGATGATGATGGTTTGTTTAAATTATCACGATTTGTTTGTTTTTTGTTCATTTTATTCTTTTATTTTAATATTTTAGCAAAATCTATCTCAAAAAATTTCTATTACTTCGACAAAAATCATATTTGCATTTCTATTGAAACATTCAATTAACAAATAGATTTTATTATCAACAAATGCATAGTCATTAATCGACGCTTTTTATGTTTAGATTAAATTTGTGATGTAATATAGTCTACATATTTTGTAGATTATATTACATCACAAACTTAATCACGTAGAAAATAATAATATTTTTTTATAATATTTCGAAAATTTTATTCAATAATTCATAGGAAAAAATGGCTGATAACATTTAATGTGTTATTGAAAAGTTCCTTCCATATTTTTAAAGATTAAATGAAAAAGAAATCAGCTTATAAAAAAATAAAATTGAAAAATAAAAAAAAATAAAACTAATATATTCAAAATTCATTACGATATTATTTTTATGCATTATCACTTCAATTTGTCGTCAGTGTATATTTTCCTAATTTTATATTTGTTACTTATTAGATTACGAAAAGCGTGGCCGACTCTCGTTAGTCTAATGAATAAAAATGTAAATGTTCGTTTGTTCGTAATCTTAAATCTCCGAAAGTTCTTAAACACGCGCCTTATCTATATAGAAACACGCGTCTATTCGAAAGCAGTGTTGCATCAAAATTTCAAATCAATCGGTGAAAAGTTATGTGGAAATGAAAAACGAACATTTATATTTTTATTCATATAGATTAGTTGTACCCGACTACGCTCCGCTGGTGGAGGTTTTATAAATGTTAGGTCAATTCTTTACTTCATAAATAGATTTAAAATATGATACCTTGTAACAATTTAATAACCACGGAGGCATATGCCATTGATATTGAAGAAATACATAGTTCATTGTCCACAACTGAAATCTGTTTTTAAAAAATTCAAATCGCTTTTAACTGTCGAATTGAAACCCTTGGAACTCCGAACTGTTGCTGTTACATCATCGATCTTTGTCGTTTATCTGTAAATTGAAGCATTTTGGCGGCAAGCATGTTTGTCGTCCCTTAAAACTATGTCGCGCCACTTGATCTTTAGTATTTCTTGTTTACAGTAATTGTCATGGCGCTATTTGACACCTGCTAGCTTTGCCCACATCTATATCTCTATATACAATATTTTTTGTTGTTTCACAGTCTGTATAGAAATAGAGATTGTCTGGTTTGCCAGCTCTAGAACACGCAAAATATAATTGTTCATGTGAGAAGCAATCGATCTCTAGATTTAAACCGCACAATTCCAAAGATTGTCCCTGAGATTTGTTGACAGTGAATGCAAACGCCAATCGAATTGAGAATTGCAATCTCTTAAAACTGAAATGGCACATCCGTTGGACATCTTCACCTTTTACAGGTCTATTTCAAGACTGCTGCTTAGGCTCTCGTTGGCGTCTTTTAGCCTATTGCGTTCATTCTGTTGAGAATAAAGCAGACCTGATGCTGCAGAACGCGATCAATGTGCTCGCAACCGTACATCCTCAACTCTGGCTACAGTCTTTCTGCTCGCATTTAAGCCATTTTTTGTCTCGTTCGCTCGTTTACTGATGCCCGTTCTTCATCAGTTTCATTTGCAATTAATCGTCGCATTCCTTTCGCTGCGCAAGTACGACGACCTAAGTTTAATCTTTTGTGAGTTTGATCTTCGAACTCCTTTTATCATTGTTTGGATAAACTAAGCAAATGGATTACTCCCAACGATTCGCAAAATTGACTGGTCTGACAGCTAAAAATAGAAGATATATGTAAGTAGAAACACGCAACTATTTGAAGGCAAGGTTGTGTCAAAATTTGAAAGCAATTGATGAAGAATCTGCGAACTTACGTGGCAAGTAACAACCTAAGTCCAGTCAATAAATTCAGTCCGCTCACTTACTTCTCAAATCAAGAAACAAACAAAAAGTTTGGAATGGGTCTTATATATTCAAAAATTTGAAATCGGTTGCGCATCTATTCGAATGCAACTTAAATGAAAGTAAATTTGAATGCAGTGTTGCATGAAAATCTCGGATCATTTGATGTCCACTCACTTATTCTTATCTGTCACAGGTGTAACAGATGAAAAAAAAAAATAGATATATCTAGCTAAAAACACGTCCCAATTTCAGTGCAACGTTGTGTTAAAATTTGAAAGCAATCGATGGAGAGATTGCAAAGTTATGTGTCAAATAACAGCAACAATTTACATTTTTGCTTTACATTTTCATTTATATAGATTGTAAAATGATTACAGGCAGTCGCTATGATATGAATGGTAATTTAAATAATTGGTGGAGTAATGAATCGTACATAAATTTTAAAAATAAAGCGCAATGTTTCATTGAGCAATATGGATCTTATAAGTTATCAGACATGGATTTTGAGGTAAGAAGCAAAAAAAATGAATTGCTATTTTCTTGCTTGATTATGACAAGATTATAATTAATTTTGAGAATGAACAGATCTAAAACAAGTGTAGTCGTAGTAGAAATACTGTGACAGAAATAGTAATTTTGGCTAATCGGCTTCAATTCACTCTATGCATTGAAGTCCGGATTTCCGAAAAAATGTAACGATTTATTTAAAACTATTATTATTTACTATTATTAATTTCTCACTAAATTGAAATTTTTGATTGAAACGATAAGGTGCGATAAAATTAATTATTATTTTCCGCATTCTTTGAAACTTTGCAGCTAAATGGAATGCTTACATTAGGTGAAAATATCGCTGATAACGGTGGTATCAAACAATCATTTCGGGTAAATATTTTGTGTTGAATAAAGTAAATTTTTAATTAATAATTTACTATCAATTTGACTGTAATTATTCAACTTCAGTAATTTTTGATTCTTTTACTGTATTCTATAATGTATGTTATCACTGTGCTAATATATGTTTCTTCTATTTACAGGCATATAGAAAGTATATCAAACAAATTGGCGAATCAGATCATTCAAAATTTCAACTACCGGAAATATCAAATTTCACCAATGATCAAATATTTTTCCTTTCTTTTGCACAAGTAAGCAACACTCAAATACACTGCGAATTTTTCCATTTAAACCACCGATAGAACTTGTTTAAATTTACTGGCTAATTTTAGGAAAATTCTACTGCAGCACATGATAATTAAGGTTATCCAAATTGGTAGCTTGAACGAAAACGGAAAGTAGTCGATCTGATATTGTCTTGATTAGAAGAATTTCAATGTTGTTATTATAAAAAGAAACAAGGAAGGATACATTTCAGACTTGGTGTAGTCATCAAACGAAAAAATTTCAAATAAAGCGAATACTTACTAGCAAACACAGTCCAGCCAAGTATCGTGTCAACGGAGTACTTTCAAATTTGCCGGAGTTTAGCAAAGCTTTTGATTGTCCATCCGGAAGTTTACTAAATCCTCAGAAACGTTGTTCTGTTTGGTAATATGTCTCATGTAAACTTCATATCAGTTTATCAAAAACGATTAATTGTCTTAGTCGCGCAAATCTGATAAATTTTATGGACAATAATGATGTAAAAATTAATTGCAACGCTTATTCTTTTTTTCAACATTTTATCACATATATACAGTTCAAATACGAATTTGATTATCCTAACATGAAAATATGACTTATTTCAACGATTGATTAGTACGAAGTGATGACAAGCAGTTTTAATCAAAAGTAAATTGTACTTACTGAAATCTTTCATTAGCTAACATGGTACTGAGATTTTTTGACAAATTTGAATGAACGTTTCACTCGACGTTCATTTAGCGGATATTGAAGTCGACAATTTCCAGGAATAATTTGCCGTAATAATTCCAGCTGCAGGCAAAGAAAGAATTTTCTTTTTTTTTTTTTTTTTTATTATTTACAAATAGATTAGAATGAGTTAACAGTTATTTTGTTAAAAATTTGCACATTTTACTACTTGTAACATAATTTGAAATTAATCAATTATCAAGTCACTTCTGCTAAACTATTCTGCAATTTGTTACATTTGAAGCAAAGTTATCAAGAGACTAATCAGATATAGAAAGGCAATTTTGCAGTTCTTTTTAAAATTGATTATTGATGAAAATCAATGAAAGAGACAGTACGAAAAGATATTTTGAGATTAAGTAGAAGAATACCGTTTCTCGCAGTATGATAGCATCATGTTTATTGTGCGGTTATAATCTCCTGTCATACGGTAATATTATGCTTATTATATAAATTACCTGATCAAGACTTATAGTATTAGGATGTTTCAGTATTGTCCAGATGACACATTCATGAAATGGTTTCGACGTCAATGATCCTTCGTACGTATAATAGGAGAGTTTCGCTAAAAAAAATATTGGATTATTAGTTGAACTATTTGTGAATTAAATCCCAATTGTATATAACAAGTCTTACTGTAATTCTGTATACTATCAGTTATTGTAAGTATATATCATTTAAGTAATTTATATGAAAAATTTGCTGGTATAATTTTGAACTTACCTGGAAGTAATTTGAGTAGATCAAATTTTGGCTCTAAATCAACACGGCTTAAATGGCCTAATGAATTGTGTATGCCATCGATAACTGGTGAAAAATTCTCATTTTCAACTGAATCTTCCTGAATAAGTTTGAAAAGTAATGCATCAATTATTCCTAAAGAAATAGCATTTATTGCATGAGAAAAAAAAACATTCTATTCTATCATAAGTTCAAGTTTGAATCTCTTAATTAATCTTATTTTTCAAAATAATATAAAATATTGAGGTAGGAATTCTTTAAGCGATCAATGGTCAAAAATTAAGAATCAAAAATCAAAAATTTCCTTTTTCAAGAGGGCTTATATTTCAAATAACTTCAATCGATTTGTTGATTATTGGCTGCTGAATAATCTTCTCGAATAAGATTTGAAAATAATAAAATATAGAAACAAAAGTAATTTGAATGAACAAAATAAAATTGAAAAAAAAATAACAAACGGACTTGCATGAAAACAGCCAGTACTGTTAATCCATCACATTTTTTTAAGCATTTTTTAAATTCACCATACTTTTTGTTCCAGAAAACAAAGTGTAGCTGTAAACATCAAAGATTTCACCATATTGATGGCATTCAATAGGAAAAAAAAAGTTTCTAAAATTTATTCTATCTTATTTTCCTTTTTTTTTTTTTTAAAGAAAATGAAATGACATCAAATCTACCTCAGCTGAAAAGCCTTTTCCATTGATTAAATGTTCACTACCACAATTCTTATCTGTTCCCCAATGAGCATGAAATTCCCAAAGTTTATAAACATCCGGAAGATGGGATGCAGTTAATTCTGAAATTAACATCCTTTTTTTTCGAGAAACAATGGAAAAATTGTTGAATAAATAGTCACTGATTCATTTCTATTCGTCGTTAATAGAATGATAATTCCGCTTATTCAATTCCTTTAAAAAGTGCCATTTTTCAAATTTAATTGAACAAATGAAATTTACCTGAAGTACATCCATCATCAGTTTTGCATGAAAAACCTTCGCCAGTAACCTGAAATCATTCAATCTAATCCTTCTGCATAATACTTTCAATAGTTGCATTCATTAATTTACAACTAACAAACTGCAAATTCTAAAAGATTTGAGCAGTATTTAACCTCAATTGTTTTCAGATCACCGACTGTATAGGAAAATTTGAGTTTTGATGCTTTCAGCTTACTATCCTGTTCAGTTATATCATTTGTGATATTGATTGGACTTTGCTTCTTTCGTCTCTTCTCAATTCCAGCTGAAATATTCATGATAATTAGCTGTATGAAGTATTATGGAAGTGTGGTGAATAATTTGAATTATTGGCCAGAGATCAACTGGAAAACATAAAATGGAATTTAGAAAAGTTTGTGCTTTTTATCTTCTACTGAAGATCAGACAAACTATATGGACTAGAAACTTGACCGACCAAAAAATTAAGTTATACATAATATTCATAAAACTTAACGTCATATAATTTTCATATTATATAATAATTCATATAATATTCGTACTATTTAAATGTCATATAATTTAGATTCAATTCAAATGTACAGTATTCTTTTAGATTTAGAAATGGAACCAGTAAACTTTCGATGATAACGATTATAGTAGTACTGAAAATAATATTAATTCAAATTACTCGTCATCATATTTGCATTTGACTTCCTTCTTTCGCTTGTTGTAAGAGAACCATTAGTTGCCATTGCGATTTTTTATCAAATCTAAAATATAAAAAAAAAAACTCTGTCAGTGTCGCGAATTCCGATGTCGCGAGACTTCAACCGAATTCCAAACAAATAAATATTCCAACAAATTCCTTATTGTAAATGAATGTTACCAATATTGTAAATTATTTAACTGATTTTACATTCCTTTCTCATATTTTTTCTGTTTTTACTGTACTCAAATCTTTGTATTCCTATCATACAGGAAATGCCTTTGCCATCAATCGTTCAAAACAGTACTCGTCTAAATTCACATTTTTGTCCAAATTCACATCCTAATCTTCTCATTAGATCTTGTTACGATGTTTATGTTGTTGTTCGGTCTTGAGAGTTTCCAGTATTTTATGTAAATTACTCCCATTTCTAATATATATAAATTTTCTTGTATTAAAAAAAGGGCCATCTTCAAACAAAAATTTTTATAATACGGTATGGACGCAATTCAGCTAACTCGACTCGACGCAACTCAACTCAACTCGACTAAACTCAACTTAGCCCAAGCCAAATCAACACATAGCGCAACCCCAATTCATCACAACTCAACACAACCCGAGCGAACTTAACCCAATCGATCTCAACCCGAATCGACTGAACGCAATTCAACTCACTTCAGTTCAGCGGATCTTAGGAAGCTAATCGACTTAATTTACAATCAATTCGTCTAGATTTACTGGTGGCATTTGGCTTTTGATCGACATCACTCTCCACAATTGAGAAATATTCGCAACAGTCAGACGTACGGGATATTCTTTAGCCGTCCTCAATCGTCGTTTTATTATCACAAATGAATTTTTATCAAAAAAGATTCTTTCAAGTTTTGCTTCCTAAATTTTGATAATATAAATAATTGTACAGTTAATGCCCAATGCCACATTAAATTCATATCAATTCATTAGCTTTGCTTTACAGTTATTGTATTGAAAAAAAAATTTTTGGCTAATTAATTTCTCTGCCTGATTAATTTTTAGCTAGTTAATTTCTCATAAATGAAGCAAAACAATTTTTCCGCTTTATTTCGAAAATAAAAAGAAATAAAAAAAAAAAAAGGGATCAGTCATACATGAGACTAAATATTGCCAGCTATAGGTGCCTAATGACGTTGTAAATGCATAAAAATAAATTATAATTAGATCGCTTTTTAAAGAAAATGATTTTAATAGATTTTCTATTTTTTGATGAAAGCAAGTAAAACTTTTATTTTTTTTTTTTTTTTTTTTTAGAATAGCTTTTATGACCAGCAATGATTTTTAACCTAAAGTATTAATAATTTAAAATTAAAATAGATTTTGTCGACATTCCAATTTGGAATAAAGCAAAGCAAATTGGAATTTAAACGCAATGTTAGAATTGACAATTAATTATTTTATGATTTCTATTTTCTGGAGTGTTTAATTATTCCTGATATGATTATGATCGATCTCATTTACTGGAATTAAAGATAGCGATATGATTTAGCAAAATGTGTTGCTTTTCATCAAATAATATATGCGTGATAATCCGATATAATTAATCTAATTTCTCAAATTATTCATTTTATACTTTGCAAAATTTCAAAAATTTGAAGAATTTTGATCCTTAAATTCTTGCTATTTGAAAATGTGAAGGAATCAACTTTTCCATTATTGAGAATTTTTTTTAGCTTATGAAAAGTTGATGAAGTCGTTTCCATTTTACTAAACTTAGTTTATTTTTTCAACTAATGTGCAATAGAAGAGTTTTTCTCATAGCATTTTAATATCAATCAATAAGTATCTTTTTACCTTGCTATCATCAATAGCCTAATATCATAATATCATTTAGTAACAAAATTCCAATAATTATTTATCTTATCAGTATCATACCCGGTATAATCATACTCTTTTACAAAATTTAGTGATCTAAAAAAAAAAAAACATATTGAAACGTGTAATAAAATGCATTGAAACATAAAATTACAAATGATTCTAAATAAAAATGAAATTTCAATAATTTTAATTACACAGTCGATTCAAGCTTCAATCATTTTGAATGATTAAATCACAAATCAAAAACCAAATAAATCACAAATCGTTTTGTTTGATCAAATAATAAAGATGTACGATTTTACGAGACAAGAAAAGGTATAAGAATAATATGTTTACAATTTTAAAATTGCGTACACTTTTCTTTTTTAGGTAATAAAAAGCATTGCATAATCAATTTTACATCATAAATCTACAAAAAAAAACAAAATTTACTTATTCAAAATAATTTCACGATTCGTAAAATATTGTCACTTTTTTTAAAATTTTTCAACCGAAAAAAATATAATGTTAGTCAACGAATAAATAATTCAAAAAAAAAAGAAGTGAAAAAGGAAATAAAATTTGGAAAACAAAAAAGTCCAAGTGAGAAAATGCAAGAAAATGCATTTTATGTGTCGTGTGTCATGCGACCACTTTTTAATATTCTTGTAAATTAATGAATGGTAGCATGGAATTGATGAATTAGAAATATAAATTTGCGAATAAAACATGTTTTTTAGTTTCGATGAAAAATACATTCTCAGTCAAATGAAAAATTGTACGACAAAATATTACGTGTTGCTTTGTTTTGCTAATGAATTAATACTAATTTCGATTGCGCAACATCAAATAGCTATTCATTCAATTAATATATTCAATATTAAAAATAAATCATTGAATTTTCAATATCGTACAATAGTCGTTTGAATTAATTAAGACAATTAAAAACTTAAATTTTTCCGCCAAGTTTGATTGATTAATCTAATTGAAATAAAATTAAGACATAATGAGATATTGTTTAGGAGCATATCCTCTTTTCGGTTCTGAAATTTTACTTTTTCAATTTTTCAATCTATATTAGTGGATTTCTCTAACTTTGCCTTAACGTCATTAATTTAATTTCTGATTTTGCTATGGCGACAAAATTAGCAATCATGGAAAAAATTTTTTTCCTGAATAATTACTCAACATATTGATTGTTTAATTATTAACATCTCATTTCATTTTTCGATTTTATCAAATTCAAACATGGAAAAAAATTTGAATACCAATAATTGTACCTTGAATTTTTGATTTTTTTAAAATAGTAATAAAAAATTATTTCATAACGACATTTTAAAGCAATAAAGTTATGTCAAAACTAGAGCAACAAAAAAAAAAAATCGAAATTTTTTCTGCAAAAATAATTTTCAAAACTGATCGTTGAGAAAATGAGATTTGAAACAGTAATGAAACGAAATTTTATAAACACATAATTTCATCACATATAAACGTTCTATAAAAAAAAGTGAACTTAAGTTCTTTTTTCTTTTTTTTTCAAACTTTCGTACTTTTAACAATTAACCAGGAAATTGAGTAATCACATTTTGATTTGCAGTAACACAGACATTCATATTTTAAATAAATATCTAAGTTGTGAATAAATTTTTATATTATCACCTTTTTTTTCTTCTTTTCTCATTATTCTCTACTTAACAAAGTATTTTCCAACTTTTTATTGAAAACCAAATATTTCCTATTCATAAAATTTATTAAAAATTTTTTCGCGCAAAAATTCACAATTTTTTAAAAAAATCAACAAAACGAAAACGATTTTCATATAAGAAATTCGCAGGAAAATTAGTATCATTGAGCAATAAAAGTTAGCAAAAAAAAAAAAAAAGAATCATTTAAAGCGGAAATATTTTCTTACATGAACTACAATTATTTCAGCATGAAAATAAATGATTGATATATTTCCGAAAATTTTCTCGCTATTGATCTATATAACTTCTTATCATTGATCACTATCACTTCCTATTAGTGATTGATTAACTATTACATTGATACAATCAATCAAAAACTTACCAAATATGATCAATATCTATCTTCAAATACTTAGTTCATGGATCGAAGTGACGATTAATATATTTAGTTTTTCTCAAAATAAAAGTTTATCAAATTACCTTTCTACTCCATTTACTTGTCTGCTTAAATATACATCAGAATAATTCTAGCTTCATTCATATTAAACTAAATGAACTACTTATTACTAAATTGAATTAATTGAAAAGGAGTAGTAATTAGATCTTTGCTAATATGAGACATGACATTTTTCTCAGTCTATTAATAACTACTGATATTCTATCTAACATGTAAATATGATGTAATTTGAAATAATCAGATAATCCATTTGTCGACGAATATAAAAAGTATTTCTACAAATGCATACTCGTAAAATATTAATGTGAAATAATAAAAATAAACTTGCTGCTTAGCAACAAAATCCTTTAATATCAGATAATTTTATTTGATTCAAATGAAATGTGAAATGTAAAACCAACAATTATATTCTCAAATTTATTTAATTTCAAATGTTAACGCAACATTTCAATCAAATATGAATTGCACATTCCGATTTAAAAGATAAAAATACAAAGTGTGAAGAAAATTTACTTTTTTTCTTTTTGTTTTAACTCAAATTTCATAATTACATTACTAATATTGCTAAATTTACAATTTTCACTAAATTTAATCGTGCAATATTGAAAAAATATTAAATATCATGGTAAAAAGCAAAATTTAACATAATAAAAACATAATTTATAATTGAGTTTAAAAATTTTCAAAAAAAAAAAGATGATTTCAAATAATTTCAATTATTTTCAAAATATCAACTAAATAGCAAATAAAATTAGCCTAAAAGAAAATTATGATCATGAATTATTTGAGAGAAAAAAGAAAGAAAATATCTACTTATTCTTCCTGAGAAAATGTTAACAAGAAAATTTCAATTTCAAAAGAAATATTTTAAAAACTGATTTGTACACATTGCTCATTATCGATTGCTATTATCATAATTTTCATTATCAATAATTTTGTAATCATTACCACTATAGTTACTTCTATCTTTTCATTATCAATTTTCATTATCAATGATATTGTGATCATTATCGCCATAGCTACTTTTATCTTTTCATTATCAATTTTCATTATCAATGGTATTGTAATCATTATCACTATAAATCCTTTTCTCAATTTTATATTGCTTTTGTATACATTTAATACCATCAAAATATGCGCTACCCCTCTCGAATATCAATACATCTGCCGTACGATAATCGATTAAAGCATCCCTATAATAATAATAATAATCATTATAATTAATAATAATAATCAATAATAATAAAAAATAATAATAAACAATTTTAAAATCTCTAATAATCATGATTATTATATGATATTGTAGAAGGAAATTTTTGCGATAAGTGCAACGAAAATTTTATGATATTTTGATTGAAATTAAATGATTTTAGAAAATTTACAAATTTTATTTTCGATATCTTTAAAATCGATTTTTGACGTTTTATAAAATCAAGTTTTATAAACATTAATCAAAAAGTAATATTAAAAAAGAAGCCTTAAATGCAATACTATCATTATTTTGTACCTGAACAATTCACATGATTTTGCTTGATTATCGATTTTAATCAGATTTATTGATCGACATCCTTCAAAATGACATCCGTAGAAGCACTGTTGAGGACTGAAATGAAAATTTTGACAAAATCCCATAAATATTCGATTTCGTACGAATAAAACCACCAATGATATGCATATTAGTGAATTAAACATTTCATAATTAAATTTATCACAATTGAAGTAATAACAACATTTAACATATAAATAAAGTCTATTATTGCTAAAAATTTGATTTTTGATTTTCTGATCTTTGATCTTTCAAAAAATTTTCAATCTTTAGTTTTTGTAAGAGATCGATAATGCTATCCCTTATTACAAGGATTGAAAATTCTACTATTGCCGTTATATGGAACATATATATATAATTTTTTTTTTTTTTTCAAATAATAATCTTCTCTGATACAAACAGAGAAAAGAAAGATGTAAATATTTTGAAGAAAATTGAACAGAATGAAAGAATTGACTGACCTGAAAACTAAAAACTTTTTGATCAATTTAGTTCCACGAAATGATGTTTGATAGATGGCGGAGTAAGAACATTTTCCAAGATAAGGATATGTCACGACTTTCATCGCTGGTTTTGTTATTGATGTTTCATTAGAAATACCGTAATCTATGTCGATTGAAGTTGTCGTGGCTTAATAATCAATGATACATTTTTAATTTTGAATTTTTAATTAATCGAATATTTTTCACTACAGAAAATATTACAAAAAATTGTCATTTATTTGCAATATGAACTGCATTTATTTGAGCAAATTCAAAATATATCAAATTTAATTTCAATTAACTACTAGATTCAAAAAAAAAAAAAAAAATTAAAAAAAGTTTTAAATAGTTCTTTCCACTTTCTTAGATATTGTGTTTTAGGCATAAGAAGATAGAATAAAATTCAGTAATATCAAATTTAATTTCAATTACCTACTAGATTCAAAATGAAAAAAAAAATTTAAAAAGCTTAAAATATCTCTGTTTAATTTCTTAGATATTAAATAGAAATGAATTATAAATTATTTGTTTTAGGCATTAGAAGATAATATAAAATTTGATGTATTTCGGTTTTAGGACGGCGAAAATCAAACTTAATTAAGCCGATAAAGTTCAACGGATATTAATCGCAAAAAGTATTTTACCATGAAAATGATTATTATTTAATTATCAAGTAATTTTTCATGCAATTAAATGATTCACTAATTATTTAAATAAGTTATTTGACGACAAATTGGGATTCAAAAACTGGTTGATTTCTTCTAATTTTTCTTCTTCATTTTCTTCTTCGCCAATCTCTAAACAATTTGAATTATAAGAAGTCGAATAAACTTTTCCCTCCAAAAAAATTTATTTTGAAAAAAATTGAAATTTAATCTTTTGATTTCAAAATATTGAATTTCAGTTTTTTTTTTTAAAAAAACATCAAAAAATCAGTAAATTCTAATAAATTTACAAAATTACATATCTAATTTTGCATCCTTTGTCAATCAATTTTGAAAATTGAAATTTAATCTTTTGAAGTCAAGCTATTCATTAATGAATCAGTATTATGAAATCTCCATTATAATTGACATTAGCATAATTCAAAAAACATAACTCGAATGAATTCATCAAATTTTATAATGCGAAAAGTTTTCAATCAACAAGAAGCTTAGTTTCTAGTAAAAGTAATTTTTATAATAAAAGGATTTTTACTATACTAAATCAAAAAAAAAAAAAATTACTAGAATAACTAATATTGAATCAAGTAAATGAGTAGAATAAATAATATTGGAACAAAGAAATTTTAATTTTGTGCTCGAAATTAATGCCAAAAATTTCAAGAAATTTTAATTTATATTTTTTTCATTCATTATAGTAAAAATTGAAAATATAATCCTAATCATAATGTAATTTATAGATCGAAAATCAATATCCGCTAAACTTGTACATAAAAATTTTCAAATAATTTATAATTTCTATTAATTATAGCAAAATTTTTATATAAATCAAACTATTATGCGAAAATTTATCCAAAATGAAAGAATGAATTTCAAAATTTAAAAAAAAAAAAAAAAAAAAAGACAAAATTAACCTTGCAATAAGTTTTGATAGCTTATAGATGAACGGCTATATTGATCGGGTTGAATGGAATTTATTGTTGAAAACATATTACTTACAGTCGAATCAATTTCAATTTCATTATTATTGCCATGATCGTTTGTTATCTAAAAACTTATTTTTGAATTTTTCAAAAATAATTTGAACAGAAAAATAGAATTTTAAAAAAATCTGACAATTATCCTTTTTTTTTCCTTTCAAATTATTGCTAAAGAAATTGGAAAAAAATTAATTTTTTATTTGGTATTCTTTTTTTCATAATCCAATCAACCCGAGAAAATATTTAATCAATAATCTGCTCCATCTTTCTTCACCAAGTTTCATTCTTAGATCTTTCGATAATTATTATTTTTTCTTCAAAAAAAAAAAAAAAAAATAAAATAAAATAAAATAAAATAAAAAAATAAAATATAAAATGAAGATTGTTGAAGAAATATAAAAATAAAAAATATATTAAGAAATATAAATTAAAAATTTTTGCATTTAAGAAATTTTTCAGTTCATTTCTTTGAAATACAACAAATTCTACAAAATTTTACAGAATTGAAAAAAAAGAAATTAAAATATTTTGTGTAGTAAAATTACCTCATGCAAAATGTTCTTCCTATTGTTATAATTTTCATCTTGAAAAGTTAATGGCGAATTTATGATCTTATGCTTCAAATCCATTACAGGTAAACATTTTTCTTTGATATAAATTGAGGATTCAGTACCTAAAAAAAAAAAAAAAAAAATTGAAGTTTTCATCTATTTTTTTACTTTTTTTTTTTGCGTGAAAAATAATTTTAATAAGTAATAAAATGCGAAAGATATTTACTTTGAATGGAACAATTTTTATCGAAATAGCTATGCATTAATGTAGAAGCAATGGAATGATTGAAATTTTCCGGATTTGTCGTCCTGAAATTTTAATTCAATTTGAACATAAAATGGATGATGAGTAATGTGAAATTAAAATAAATAATTGAAGAAAACTCATCATCAAAATTTCTGACGAATTTCCGACAAATATTGGTCTTTTTTTTTCTTGAAAATTCTAGTAAAATCATTTGTTTTAATTTTTTTCATATTTACGCTAGCATTTTCTATCTTTTATTATGTATTTTTTCTAACTTTCTTTTTTCCAATTTTTCTCAAATTTTTTTGCATTAATTTTGAAACTTTACAAATGAAATTTGAAAACATCAAAACTTCAAGTTATTCGTCTTTATCATTTGTCACTTTTTTTCCAACTTATTTCCTATTTTTATCAAATTTTTTGCATTAATCTTTGAACTTTTGAAAATATCAAAATTCAAATTATTCGTTTCTTTTTTTTTTGTCCATCAAAATAATATTTACAAATTTATTAACTGATTAAAAATATTGTATTAAGAACTTATTAACCTGCTTATATTATTAAGTAAACATGTCATAGAATCAAAGTAATATTCGATACTTAAACATTCCGATCCATATCGATTTACCGCATTCATACAGTAACACTTACACGTTTCCACGGAAATATTAGTTTCCGCAGCAAATGCTATACCGTGAAGTACGTGATTTGGTAATTCAGTAAAACAATTATCCGTATATACTGCAAAATTCATTAATTAATTTCTTCTAGCAATTTTTATAATTCTTTGCTGAAGTTAATTTCATATATTCGATAAATTAAAATTATCAATTATCATAACAAACAACGAATAATGACAAGAATCACTGAAAAAAGAAAATGAAAAATTGATAGGAATTTAAAATATAAAAAACAAAATGAAATTTTTGATGACTTTTTTATTGTGTGCCAAAAAAAAAAAAAATTTCATGATCAAATTCCTTAAGAATTGATTTCTAATTTTTTTTTTTTTGGTCTTTTTTTTTCGTTTTTGACTTCAAATTTTTTGACTTTTTTTGGAATTATTTTTGATTGATTGGTTTTTAATTTTTTTTTGTTTGATTTTTGATTAAGATATAGAGTATGATTAAAAGTTATAATAATGAAGGATTTTTTTTTTCTTTCTAATATTTTTGCTAATTATTATTGTATTTTATAACTTCACAACTTAAATTATAATGCTATTTTGTTTCGAGAATTGTTGAATATTGAATCGAAACTTCAATTTGATAAGTAATAATTTATTCAAATCAGATACTAAAGTTTTAAAATTTAAAAAAATTCAAAAATTTTGAAAATTAAAGGTTGCTAACAACCTGGTTCAAGGACTTTTTCAAGTTTTGTTGTTAAAATTGAAGTGTCAACAGTTTTTCGACAACCATCGATCAAACTGTCATTTATCAATTGTTGTTTTGATTCTTCTGAAAATGATTTGATTTGATTCTGTTTTAATTCTTCTAGAAAATAATATTAAAAATGGACAGTGGCAATTGTATTTTATTAGCTTTTCTGAAATAATATCTCACCAGACTGCTTTTTTTTTTATAACCCAAGAATTGATAATGATGATAATAATGATAATGATAATATTGCATATAATCAGCTAACCTACTGAACAAATCATTTCCAGATAAGTAACATTATATTGTTTCCGAAAATTTTGCTTAAATTGTTCCGGAAATTCATTTTTTGTTTCCAAATTCAGGACACAATCACGTTCGTTATGATAATAAGTAGCGGAAACACATTGAAAAGAATATCGTTCATTGCTCCTAGAATTTCGGATGAAAATTTTAATTTTTGCAGTGTTTTATATTGTAAATTTTCAATGAAGAAATTGCGAAAAATGGATTGTATGCGAAAATCTAACGAATACAATTCGCTGAAAAATAAAATATATTTTAAAAAAATTCACAGCATACTGTTAAAAATCCAAATTGACATCATAAATTTAAGACTAAATGCTTAATTTTTTTTTTTTTTTTTTGAATAAACTCTTTTCCTTTATTCAAATTTTCTTACAATGATAAAAAATATTCAAAATAATTCAAAGCAGCATATTTTATTCAATAATTTTCTTCGTATTTCTTTAGCAAGACAAAAAGCTAAATTAAAATTTATCGTAATTTTTTTCAATTCATATTAGATATGTATGATTAAATATGTACTGTTTTGCTGTAATTAAAAAATCGTACAAAAAAATTAATTAGTAATTAATAAAGCGTGAAATAATTTGTGAATTTAATTCAATTTATTATTTAATTCAGATTTTCATGACTGTAAGCTTGTATTACTCCAAAAAGATATAATAATAGTTGCTTAAGTTAAATTATTAAGTAAATACTCAAATAAAACTGAATTAGGAACCAAAAATGATGAAGCTAATTATGAAATAAAATTATCAATCAATTATGAAGTAAAATGTTGAAAATACGAATTTCAAAAGGAGCAAAACAAAACAGATTTCTTTTGGACATCACAAATCAAATACATTTTTCTTACAATTTCAGAAAATAATTAATTAATAATGCAAGTAATTAATTAATAATACATAAATAATTTTATAACAACCTGTTTTACCTGCTATTAGCACAATAACATTGGCATTCTTCCAATGTAACATCATGTTCAAGTCCGCCAGCAGTACCTTTCAGCATAAATCCATCAAAAATCTTTAAAAATGATTTAATTTATGCAAAAGGTATAAATAAAAAAAAAAATCATAAAGGTAATTTAATTAGCAGTGATCAGATTGATATCTGAAATCAAATTTTCTATATCTTATCATTTCATTTATTAAGTAAAACTATTATCGATTATCGAATTAGAAAAAAAAAGCATAAAATTTATTCTAAAAGATTAAAATGAATCATGCAACATACTTCAAAACAACTTTTTGATGCCTTCGTTGCTATATTTTCTGCAGTTTTATTAATTTCTGTAAAATTAAATTTATATGGAATTTATATGCATTTTTTAAAAATTAACATTTCAAAAAATAAATAAATAAATAAAAATAAACATTTTGATAAATAATTTTGATATTTTTGCTATTGAATTTGTTTAATTTTTATCAAATTTGAAATTCTTTTTTTTCCTCTCCTTTTCTATCTCAAAAAAAAATAAAAATAAAAAAATAAAAAATAAAACAAAAAAAAAATTAAATTATTTGCTCGATAATGATAAAGATTTCAGTGATAATGTGATAAAAATTTCAATGCTTTCAATGAATGATATTATAAATAAATCTTCATAGCTCACCGTTATCAAAATAATCAATGCCCTCTTGAGAATCTGCTTCAGGAATATCGAATTTGTCAGTGATTATCATTTCGCTAGATTCTTCCACTATCGTCGAAGTAGTATTTTCTTCATTTGAATCACAATCCGTATTGTATTCATCAGAATTATCATCAAATTCTTCATTTTCATCAAATTCTAAACAATTATTGTTTTTAACAAAATATGCAGCAAATACCTAGACTGATAACAATTTTTCTATCAAAATTCTATCACTAAATTATCATTAATGATCAAGCAAATAATTTCGATCGATAATTGATCAAAATCTGGAAAAATTTAGCTAACATATATCACGAAACGGGACTTTTCCGAGAATTATTCATACATCGGGTGTAATTATCATGTTGTATTAGTATTCTATCTCATGTATTATCATTTCCAGAAGCCGAAAACTCTGAGATAAACATGAACGTTGAGAAATTTTCAAAATTTCTTTCAAAAACCCACCTGTATTTTCTTCTGTCGTTGTTCTTTGGTCGCTAGTAATTTCAGATTCCATCATTTTGGTTGTTGACTTCAAGATGCTCGAATTATTTTCATTACTTGAATTTTTGAATTTCTCATCGTCATCATTGCTCTTCTTCCTAATTTCATCTTCTTCATTTGTTTCCACAACTTCTTCCTCTTCAAATTCTTCTGCTAATGATTCTGTTTCTTCATATGGTGATGATGATGAATGGTCATTCGTCGTTTTGGTTGATGAAAGGTCAGTCGTTGTTTCAGTTGATGAAAGGTCAATCGTTGTTTTGGTTGATGAGGGTTCAATCGTCGTTTTGGTTGATGAAAGGTCAATCGTTGTTTTGGTTGATGAAAGGTTAATCGTTGTTTTGGTTGATGAGGGGTCAATCGTCGTTTTAATTAATGAAAGGTCAATCGTCGTTTTGGTATAATCAGCTGAAATTGTTGTTGTAGCAGATGATTTAGGGACTGTCCCCAAATTCTCTTCCTTCGTGGATCGTATCTCCCGGTTACTGTATGTTGCAGTAGTACCGTATTCCATTTCACTCCTGTTATCGTACGCATTCTTTCCAGCATTAATTTTCGGTTGTTTTTCCATTATTTTAACTATCAAATTCTTCAGATTTTTTGCACTACTTTCCTTCTTCGATATTTTATTCCATAAATTAGGCGTTACGATCAATTCCTCAACAAATCCCTTGTTGCTTACTTCTTCCCTACCACTTTCTGTCCACCAATAAACGAATTGTGACGGTGAGATTGACGATGATCGATTATTGATTGCCGATCGTTTTGCGATCGAATGATTAGTTTTACTTTCATCCGTACTTATCATATCAGAATCTGCACTTATTTCTTCCGATGCAAGTCTTTCAAGTTTTAATTTTCCAACTGGTGGACAATTGTGGACTACATTTTTGATAATATCTAAAATAGTATCAACTGATAAAATATAAAGGTTAAAATTTCGAGAATTAAAAAAAAATTTAAACGAATTTCATCAAATTACTTTGAATTGTGTCATTTAATTATGCAAATAACAATATTTGACAAAATATTTCGTGCTGTTTAGTTTTTAATTTCGTTATTTGCTAGTACTAATTTAAATTGTAGTTAAATTATGGTTATTTTTGTAGTTGGATTTAAAATGTTTTAAATTATGTTCGATTTAAAATATCGTTAAATTATGTTATCATTATGATTATACTAAATTTAAATTATATTCATATTTTTATCAAAATATTCATAATTAAAAGTTTAGAGAACAAAATTCATAGGAAAAAAAAAAGAAAATAAAAAAAAAAAAAAAAACGAAAAACTTTCATAAAAACAAACCTTCGTGAGCGCAATTTTTGTAGAAATAATTCGTATTCCAGCTATAGACTAAATCATATTTTCCAAAATGATCTTCTTCGTTTAACAGACATTTTCGTGTAATATTATTATATTGAAAACTTTTACATTTAATTGCGCAATCATTATCATCATTATCCATTGTTGTCGCACAAGCACATCTATAAAAAAAAAAAAGAAAAAAAGAAAAAAAAACAAACAAAAGTAATTTTTTGTTTAATTTGATACAAACATTTTGAGAAAATGATATAATAATTTAATTTTTTCTTTCATTAAAAACAAAAACAAAAACAAAAAAAAAAAAAAAAAAAATGACAGGAAAAATTCAGTTAGCCAAAATAGTTGTAGTAAGGAGTATTTTTTTTTTCTTCTTTTTTTTTTTTTTTTAAATTGAAGGAAGAAAAAGAAAATGTAAGAATTAAGGAGTAGTTTTATTGCTTAATTAATTAATTTAATTTTTTTAATGGCATTATTGAAGACAATGAAAATTATGACGTTTAATAGTGAGAATGATAATGATGATTTAGGTTTGATAAAGATGATCTAATGTCTATCATATGATGATGATGATGATTTGATGTAGAATAATGATTGTCTAGCTATGATTTAATTCAATAATTGAATATTAACGAAATGAAAATAACTATGATTTAATTTAATTAGCAATAATTTATCAGCGATTTAGCTGCATTATTGAAAACTATCGATTATATCTTTATTTTTTTATTTTTTTTTTTATTTTTTGTATTTAGTGAAATATTAAAACGAAAAATAAATAAAAAAATCATCATTAATTTTTATAATTCATCAGTATTATTATTAATTATTATTATACAATAGTTGTAGTCATGATTTTTATTACTATAGAAGCAAATAAAAAAATTAGCATTTTCTAATTATTATTATTTATTAAAGCTATTATTATCATTATTATTATCATTGTCAGATGATAATAATATCATTATTTATAAATCTATCAAATTATATGAATTAAAATTTTCAACAAGAATACCTGCACTGCTCCAATGAAACATCATAAAGTGTTTTATATGAAGCATTATATAACAATTGATGATTTATCATACCAAAACAAGATGAATCAATTGCTGATGAAGTTTCTGCTGAAAAAAAAAAAAAAAAGAAAAAAGAAAAAATGAATTTGAAAATTAATTTCGATAAACTTAATTAAAACTTAATTATATATGAAATCGCTTATCAATCATATATTCTATATATTGCAACTTAATTTTAGTCAAATTTTCATTACAATAAAAATTTATTACTTTATTTTATTTATCATTAGAAATAATTCATACGAGATGAAAAAATGGATAAAAATGAAATCTTCAAAAATTAATAAGATAATCGAAAATTGGAATATTTTTACTTTCATCCATATTTTTGATCGTCCTGCTTTTCTCCACTTTTTGTCGTATTTCATGTCCAATAAAAGTGTTGTTGATAAACGGTAAATCTTGTGTGATATCATGAATTTTAACATGATATAGATAGCCATGCTGATTTTCAATATATTTTTCTGGAAGTTTTTCAAAACCCAGTTTTTCCTCATCATTCGTCAAATGTTTCGTATCAATTCCGGAAATATTCTGTTCATCGGCATGAGCTGTTTTTTGTTCATTTTCAGTTCCATTCAGTATACTAGTATTTAGAAATAATTTATAGGGAAATTTAATATGAAGTACGTGATAATTTTCTTCCGGTAAATCACGTTTCATCGGAAATTCGTCACGTATTATTTTCGGAATTTCGGTTAATATTGCCGCTTTATACGTACCTTCACGTTTATGATAATTACCAATACGAATAACAAGCCAACTTTGATGATCATCAACATGTTCCACCGATATTTTATATTTATTGGGATTTTCTTGTAATTCATGCACTACCTCTTCCAAAAATCGTATTTGACTTCGACTGTTAATATCATTGTTAGGAATTCGAAAATTGCTTCTTGCTATCTTATCATCATTATCATATGTGCCAATTCTACGATGATGATAAGCAGGCATATCACTTTCAAGTATGTTTTGAAGATAAACCCATAATGGTGATGTTTCATCGGCAAATGATTGATGTAAAATTGTTCTATTCGGTAATTGAATATCTCTAATTAGTAAAGAATTAATAAATGTAGTTGTAGGAATAGAGTAAATGAAATCATTTTCATCAACAGTTTTTGTTATTGTTTCAGCATTTGTTATTGTTGTAACAGTTGTTGTTGTTGTTGTTGGTAGTAGTATATTATGAAGAGGTGTTGTTGTTTCAGGTTTGATAAGCTTATTCTCATCATCAGCCAATCGTATTGTTCTACTTCCTTGTTCATTTTCATCAGGTATTGCTAAAAATAAAATTTTAAATTTTGCTCAAAATTTAATTTTTTGTTTATTAATGGATTTTTTATAATTATCGATAAATCTAATCAAAATTAAAAATATTTAATATTCAATTTGAATAACAAAATTCAATAATCAAATTTTTTTCAAATTTTCATTTTTATCAACAATTCAATTGGTATTTTTTTTGCGACTTTTTTACAAGTGACAAAATACAGAACAATTTGCATCTTCCATTAATTATTATCATTATCACTTGATTTGATAAGGACAAATTTTCATTTTTTTTTGTTTTTTTCTTTGTCATTTTGATAAAATTTTAGTGATTACATAAAGTAATTAATTACGTAAAGTAAAATAATTAATTATATCAATTACATAAAGATAAATTTTTTTATATAAAGATAAGATCAAAATAATAGCTGAATAATTTTGGTGAATATGCATTAATAAAATAGAAATAAATATTTTTACAGGTACATATATCTCACCTGTGCATATGAACGTATATTCACGTGTAGAATACGTAGCCGCACGTAAACTTGACACGTGTTATTGTTTATGCATATATATTTAATTTTGATATTATTTGCTTCTGATTATACATATAATTGATTGCAATGAGACGAAAAATTATTTTGCCACAAAATGATATCAGCAATTTAGTTTTAGTTAGTTTAAATTTGAAAAATTTCTTTAATCATCGTTTTACTTCAGATTATTAAATTTTGAATTAATTTTAGATTAGTTAAATCTTATTGCTTTTGCAAAGAATTTTCGAACTAAATTGTATTTTCACACCAGTTTTTATTTTTAAATTTAGCTCAAATTGATTTTTTTTTTCCTTAAAAAATTTGATTATATAAGAGAAAAACTCAATTTTAAATTCGATTCTGCGAAAAATTCGAGAAAAGAGAAAAAACGAATTTAATGAAAACTTTGCAAAAAAAGAAAAAAAAAAGATAAAATAATGAAATTGCAGAAATAGGCAAAATATAATGAAATAAAAAGAGAAAAAAAATGCAATAATCAGAAAAGTGAAAAAACAATTTAAATACTTACCTTCATCACGAATAATTTCAACACCCGATTTCAATAGTATCTCCTTTATTTGACGTAAATAATTTCCATTTTCTAGAAGAATACATTTGTTAATGTTATTTCTTTGCGGAATTATTATTGAAATAAATTTTTGAATTCAAAATATTTTAAAAATTCAAAATTTGTAATTAAAAAAAAAAAAAAGGAAATCGCAAAGAAGGAGAAAAAATTTGTCGAAAAAAATAAAATGAAATAATTCAAGCATATGAAAGGAATAATTTCGGTTAAATAATACATCATTTTTTTATTATTTGAATAAAAATTGCAAGATGAAAATTGTTTGATCTATGGAATTTGTATATCTTCTTCAATTGATAATCTTTTTGGTAAATTAAATGAATTAGATTAAAAAACAGATTAATAAATATCAAATTATGTTAAAAAAACTTCCTCATCAAATCAATCATTCAATCAATCATAGGATGCAATTATTCAATCATTAAGACAGAATAATCGAAATGTTGGAAGTTTTAATTAACCGAATGATAAATTGAATAATTGAGAAATCGAATTAAGAAATACCAAAATTATTTTCTCAAATTTTAATTAAGTTAATAAGCTTGTAATTGTTTAATTTTTGTAAAATGATAAAAAATGAAATCAGAAATTTTTTCTTTTTTGATAAAATAAACAAGTATTTCATGAAATATTAAAATACATGTGCGATTAAATTTTTACAAAAAAAAAAAAAGAAACATAGAAAATTTATAATTTTGCTATTTGAAAGCAAACTCTTCTGTAAATTTTTTCTTATTTTTGAATTAAGACAGAAAATGGAAGAAGTGGAACCGAGAATTGTTGAAATAATTATTTCAATCCAATTCTTAATTTTTGTTAATGATGAAATTTCAAATAAAAATTGAATTAAGTTAAATTTCACAAAATTTTCATATGTTTTAGAATAGATATTTTGGAAATTTTTTTAAAATTTTACGTTAAATTTTTTAATTAAACAGGAAAAAAAAGGAATTCCTGATTTTTTATGTCAAATTATCTTCATCAAAAAGAAAAATTTTCATAAAATTTCATTGATATTATCACTTAGATATAATGAAAAAAAGTAATAATTCTTGAGAAATCAATAATTCTAATTCTCGATATTTCGCTTAAATTAATGATAAAATTGAAAAAAAAAAAAAAAATACCGCTCTCAGTGGTACTACTTTTGCAATTATTGATACAGGTAATTTGAACTAATTGCCGACTAGGTGATTCATATTGCGAATATCGTGTTCGATCCTTCCTGCATTTGAATTGATCAGAAAGATAATGGATCGATTTTAGGTTAATTTTGATATAGTGATAAGAAATGTTGATATAAATTAATTTTCGAGATATTCTTGGAATAAATATATTTTATTTTAACAAAAATTTAATACTACAAGTTGTGCCAATTTAAATGCTTATATTTGATCGATTTCTTATCAACAACAGCTATTTATTGAATAATTTTGGCGGCAAATTTAAAAATAACGCAAAATCATTCAACCTTAATTTTATACGATAAATTATTATTGTTGATAAAGATAATTAAGATAATTAAGAAGAAAGGGTTAAGAAACGAAAAATGAGAAAAAAATTTTTTGATAATTTTTTCAAAAACAATTTACTTACCAACAATTCACCAACCAATTATAACTTATTGAACAGGTTTGTGCAAAATAATTATACACAGCAGTATGACAAAATTGTCGATTTAAGCAAAAATTGGCGCATTCTTCTACGGATTTTATACCAACACTAAAAAATGATTATAATTAATTAATATTTTGCACGATTTTTATATGCAATGTTTAAAGATTTTTATATGCAATGTTTAAAGATACAATTTATTGATTGATCTTCAATTCGTAAAAAAAAAACGAAATAAATCAATTTTAACGATTAGTAATCGTTATAATTGATTTATTTCATGAAGCAAATATTTTTTATTTCTTTGGAAAATTCTAAAAGCAAACATTTTTATTTCTTTGGAAAATTCTAAAAGCAAACATTTTTATTTCTTTGGAAAATTTTAATCAATTACATTATAAAGTTAAAAATTTGAAAATATTAGATCGGATGAATTGAGATTTGATGCATATAGAAGTTGGAATTAATTATCAAAATATTGATCATCTAAAAATTGGAAATTTTTCAAAAACTAGAATTAAACATTGTTGAACTTATTTTTGATGATTAATTTCGACGAATGTTTGATAAAAGTGAATGAATTTGAATAATTGTGGATAAATTTTGTCAAATTTCCAATTAACTTTTTTCTCCTTTTACATTCTTGTTAATTTACAATTTAATGGAACATTTTCGTTGAATCGAAAACCTGTTTATTGTAAGAATTTGAAAAATTTTAAGATGACCAATTTTAATTCTAATATTTAGTTCAAGTTATTTTTCACCTTTTTTTTTTTTTTTTTTTTTTTATCCTTATCAACGAAATTTTAAGATATACTTTTTCTTTTATTTTTCCTCAAAATTATGCATCCTTTATTTATCTTCAAAAATTAAACTATACTTTTTGTTTCATTTATCTTCAAAATTGAATTTTGATTTAAAATTTAAAATTTCATATTTTTTAAGCTTTTGCTAAAGAAGTTACGCAAAATTATGTTATTAAATTAAGAAGGTAAATTAATTCTTTGAAATATATTAATTACTGTTTTATTTGTCACATCAATTGCTTACTAGCAAAAGAAAAACGAAATATGATTGCAAAAATAAAGTAAATAATCAAAGTTGATTAAATAATCAAACTAAAATAATCAACATTGAGTAATCAAAGTAAATAATCAGTAAAATTTTAATCAAATAATCAGAGTTAAATAATCAAATTAAAAAACAAATAAAATAATTAAAATTGATAACTGACAAATATTTCTTTTATTAACTTTTTTCAACTAATCTACATTGGATCATGATCATACAGATTGCATATTCTATCTCGCTCTTTTTTTTTTTTTCGTTTAAAATAATTCTTATCAATTATCTAAAGAAATGGAAAAAAAGAAGCGAAATTATGTTCTGAATTATTTCTAACAAAAATCTTACGAATAATACTCGTTCTTGCTTTAATTAGTTATGATTAATTTCTCCATTTCGAAGCAATTTTATCAATTTCAAATTATATTTTTTAGTGATTCTAATTATTGAATAATCGACATTCATTTATGATAGAAAAACAGAAATTCTATTCCAAAATACCGAACAAAAATTACAATAAGTTGCATATAAAAATCATATTTCATTATAATTTCCCATATTACTATATTTGTACATAATTTTATTACTATATAATTCCTTTTTAAAATTTAATTTAAGGAATTAAATATCGAAAATATTTCGTCCAGAAGTAATTATTAAATTATAATTATGAAATATTATAGCAATTTTAATATTGATAAGATATGAATTATAAGATAATCCATCTAATAGCGCTTACGAATTCATTTTTGTTCCCATTTAAATCAAACTACTTTTGATCATGAAAAATTTGACTATACTTTTTGGATTTTAATAAAATTATAACTATTTTTTCAACCAGTAATTAATTAATTAATTAACTACTATCTATTTGTGAATGATACAATTGAATATAATCAATATTTTACCTTGTATAATAAAAATTCAACGATGATGCATCGCCGTAACTTATTTCATCCGCATAATACGATAGCATACATTTTGATAATACATCTGTAAAATTCATCTTGATCATTGATTTATTGCAAAAATTCATTTTAATTAATTAGAAATTTTATCTTGATCATAATTTGTGTAATTCATTTTAATTAAATTCTTATATTGCACCATAATTATCATTATCATCATTTCACTATTTAAGCTTGATTAATTATATCTCAATAGCTAATATTTTTGATGAATAAATTAGAATGAAAATTCTTTAATAACAAAAGTATTTATATTAAAAATTTTATTATAAATCAAAAATGTCGCAAATTTTACTTCTTCTAAGAAAAAAAACTTCAAAATTTGAAACTTACATGAAATATTGCCAGAATGTAAGATGACTGATAATAGTATGATATGATGAAAATAATACCAATACATATTCGAATAGTAATAAATTTGATAAAATAAAATTAAGAATTTCTTTTTTCTTTTTTTTTTTTTCTCAACTTTGCAACATTTCAGCGTTTTCGAATTTGAACAATTGATAATATGGAAAACATTGCGGATTAATGCTAAAAAATTACCATTTTAGTGACGTTTTGCGTGTATTACCATTGATGTGTATTACGTTTTACATGAACGTGTAAAAAATACGTGAACGTGTAAAAAACTAAGCGTAAATTTTGAATAAAACTTTTCTTATTTTCCTTCATTGCCAAGTTTTTTTTAATAAATTTTGGCATTATTAATTCAAAATAGAAGGGCAAAAAAGAAATTTCAAGTTTAATAAGAAGAATAATACAAAATTGATCGCAAGAAATACATAAAAGAAGAGATTTTGAAAATTATTCAAATAAAAAGAATCAAGAATTTAAATTTTAATCATATTCAAATTTCATTTCATCGAAAAATCATTGAATACAAATGTAATGTATTAGTAATCTTGCATTCCATCATTTTTAAATTGAGGAAAAGGAAAATTTAATTAATTAATTATCCATCAATTTGGCCATAATTAATGCTTCAAATCAATTATATAAATTAGAAATTTTCGAAATAAAATTATCATTGACATGAACAATTTAATGATTGATTGCACTTGAAATTTTGCAGTTAATATGATTTAAATGATAAAATGATTAAGAAAAGAAGAGAAAAGGAAGGAAATTTTATAACACTTCTTGAAAAGGACATCAATTATAATAGATTGTCACGAATGGGCTAGATAATTAATTAGGTATTTAGAAATTATATCCTTTTCAATTAACAAACCGATTAATTGAGGCCAACCTTTTTGGGAAATGCTGAATAGTTTCAATGATCGATCGTTATCAGAAGTGATCATCATTTCAATATTTTATCGATAAATTCAATCCCCTTTATAAATATTTCTATATTATTTGTTATTCCATCTTTTCTTAGTTTTTTAATTTTTTTTCTTTCCTTTTTTTTTTTTTCAATTATCATTCAAACATATCATGTCATCATTCTAATTTAATCACTCTGCTAAATTTTTTTTTTATCATTTCTATTATCAAAACAATGCTTGATAATAGGCGATCATTTCTTAATCATTATCATTGAAAAATTATCATCTAACTTATTATTCATGACGAACATAATCATGATCAATTTCTATTTTGCCGAAATATTATTATAAAATACGAGTTTATCGCTAAAAATTACTTCATTAGTGAATAAATCCATGGATTTTATAAAAAGAAAGTATATTTGTAATTAAACTTTTGCAATAAATACAATTGCTGTTATTTACGATTTTTTTCGCATGGAATGGAATCGTAAGAAATTCATATTATGCGACACTTATTTCTTGTTGCATTTATTTTGAAAATTAGACAAAATTTGAATTGAATTTTTCGGAATGCAAAATACACCATCTTGCAAAAATATTGTTAAATGATTCGAGAAGAGAACGAATATAAAAGTGAAAGATGAAATTTTGATAAATTCGAGAATATTTCTTCTGGTAACCAGTTCTCGAATAAAAACTATTGTTTAGTAAATTCATATTGATGCACGTGTATTTAATTAAAACCTAATATCCTAATTTCATAAATTCATTATCCTAATTCAATTATTCCATGAAGTCATGTTCTATCCAGAAATGATATCATCCTTTTCACTTTTTCTTCGTATCTTGTCATTTGATAATCAGGAAATTTTCATCATTTTCGAAAAATTTCATCAGAAATTTCGCTGAAACAATTATTTCATAATGGACGAAAGAAAATTTTCTAGCAATTTATAAAATGGAAACAATGGATATGTGCTAATAAAATTTTTAAAAAAAAAAAATTGAAAAATATAAAAACATTATTTTTTCAAGAGCTGTTAAAAATTAAATTGTAATTAAAAAATTTAAAATAAAAAAATTTTGAAAAATCAATGAAGTATAATAAAAATTCATGAAAAATTTTGCAACAATTTATAAATTCAAAAAGTTTTAACTAGTTGATAAAAATACAGATTGGTACATCACACGGACTGATCTAAAAAAAAAGTTTTATATTAAGTATATTTAATTGTTACTGATAATAATTGCTTCCAGGAAGTATATCACATTTTGATAAAAAATTCCTCTAACTTTTTGATTTTGTGATAAAATTTTTGATTTCACTTATCAAGATTAATCTTACAATTATGCAGTTCAAAATTTTCTCATACTAACCTGTTCGAACTTATCAATAATTAATCTTATTAATTTAAAGTGTTAAATTAATCCAAGAATATTGAAACTAAACGGAATGAGTGATGCAAGAAATAATCGATTGATCAAAAACGAAAAACAATAATTTTTCGATCGCTTGAATGAATTGTATGTTTTGATTTTAAATCGATTGATCAAATTGTGATCAAAGTTATTTTCATTTTTCATGATAACGAAGATTAATGTCACACTGTCGCATTATGAACGGACAATTATAAAAAGATGACAATGAATAATTGATAAAAAGCGACATTGCATTTAATTATTATGCAAAAAGTGATTGAAATAATTTGACATGCAAAGGTTAATTGTTGAATGACCCCTGACCCAATTTCACCTTTGGTTTTTATAAAATTTTATCACTTTTTAATTCTTTTCATTCATTTTAGAATTGATAGATCGATTGATAAGTCTATCACTTATCAATCGATCGATCAATTCTAAAATAAATGGAAAGGAACCGATAAATAAGTGAATAAATAAATTAATTACATTTCACATCAATAAATAACAATTTATGGCATATTTCTTTTACCTAGTTCGAAAAAATTTTTGAGATATTTTGTCTTTAAAAGAAAGTAATAAAACATCAGTAAATTTATTAAAAAACTAATAAAATTAGATTTAAACTGGATCAAAATTTCAAATTCTGTTCATGAAATTAGATAAAATTGGGAATTAGGTTGAGTACAGCAAATGAAGTAAGCCAAATTTGAATTAAAAGTTTGTAATTCGGATACAGTAAGGGTATTTGGCAAATTTTTACATTTAATTTAGTGATAAAAATAAATTCATTCTAAATTTCAGTGTATTATCAAAGTGAAATTTGCAAATTCAACTTCCTTGCTTTCCATAAGAAATTATGAATTTAATCTCTACATCTTTTCAACCCTAAAAATACAAAAAAAAAAAGAAGAGAAAGAGAATTGTCACCGTTTTATTGAGAATATTTTGATAAAAAAAAAAAAAAAAAAAAAAAAAAAACGGAAATTAAAAAAATTTTCATTAAGAAAAACGTTTTGTAATCCACATAATCGTCATAGATGGGTTTTGATATTCAGAAAATAATTTATCATTTAATCATATCGTGAGAACAAACATACGTGACATACAATTTTAATGACATTATTCGGTGCAAATTAGTTGAAAAATTTTTACAAACGAAAAATGGGATAGAATATAAATTGATTTGGAAAGAATTTTTTTACTTTAAACAAATTTGAAATTGTTCAGAACTGTAAAATTTCTCATTGAAAATTTGGATTACACTAGATTAGTTTGAATTAATTTGGATTAAAATTTAGATTAATACAAATTTAATATTAAACGAAGAAGAATATGAAGTGCGATTTCAAAATGATGGTAAAAATTTGAATTAATGTGGAAAATTTTGAAATTTTGAATTGAAGCTAAATTGGAAGGTTAAATCAAAATATATTAATCAAATATACTTTCAGTTCCCGTAATTTAACTATGATTTTGTAAATCAAAAACATTGAAATATAATTTAGCAAAATACTTATATTTCTTTTTTTTTTTTTTTGAAATACTTATATTTGCAGTTTTCTTTCTTTTTTTACAAAGTAAATTTTTTTTTATCAAACTTTTTTTATCATGATTCTTATTAAATAATCAGATAAATGCGCATTTACTCTTGATAATATTAAATTCATGCAATAATCATTATATCAATACAGATTTTTTTAATTAAAAATTTTTTTATTCGGGAAAAAGTAATTCAAATATTATTCCAAGCATACTTTTCTTATTAATGCAGTAATGAATTATCAGTATTAATCAATAATTGTAAAAAAAAGAATGGAAAGAATTATTTATTATTTTAAAATACATAATTATGCCACATTAATTAGAAAATTATTATTAAATATTAATTACATTAATTAGAAATAAAAAGCCAAACACTAATTTCAACAAAATTGAAGGCACAAAATCTTGCAATGGTTACCTGTAATTACCGTATTCACCTATCATTATTTCCATTTAATTCAATTTCCTTTTAGACTAGATGAAGAAATAAACAAATAAAAATATGCTAAACTATTTGGATAATGGAAATATTAATATTTTTAAATATTTTAGTAAAATAATAAAAATATGAATTAAACGAAATTGGAAAACTTTATAAATTAATGAAGTGATGAATTTTAATTTCTTGTAATTAACAATAATATTAACTGAAAACTATCAAGTACAAAATAATTAGTAGACGAATTTTATTGCTACAAACTATAATTATTTGTTGTGTTGTACAATAATTCATAATTGCAAAAAAAAAAAAAAAAAATAGGAAAAAATATAAAATGTAATGGATATGATGACTCGATTGTATAAAAATTTTTTTATTTTTTTATTTTTACTAATTTATTTTGTTAATAAAAAAATAAGTAAAGAAATATGAATTAATATATATTTAAAATATGTCAAACATATTCGAAATATCGAAAAAGTAGCAATTTAGTTGCATAAAAATATGATATCTTTATGGATATAAAAATACAAGGAAAATTATGATTTTTACATATAAAAAAATTCAATAATTGATCGTAATGAATTTAAAAAAAAAGTACAAAAAATATAATTTTCTCAAATAATATGATACTAATTTAAAACATAAAAAATTTCCTAACTCAATTATATTAAAATAATTCAAAATATCCTAAATAAATAGAAAGTATCGATAATTTTCATCATTAAGATTGATTAAATTATCGCAGAAAGTATTACAATGCATACTTTTGTGATATTATAAAAATATTAAATGATTTGTAGTGAATAATTAAA
Source organism: Onchocerca volvulus (assembly GCA_000499405.2). Classification (NCBI taxonomy): domain Eukaryota; kingdom Metazoa; phylum Nematoda; class Chromadorea; order Rhabditida; family Onchocercidae; genus Onchocerca; species Onchocerca volvulus. Next base: position 15,778,434 of record HG738137.1, on the reverse strand, counting down.
GAAATTAACAATTTATGAATTTTAATGAAATATAATAAAAATATCAAACAATTGTCTATTAAATTAGCAAAAAAAAAAAAAAAAAAAAATTAGAATTTCTGATGATTTATAAAATGAAAAATAATAGAAAAAATCAAAAATTTTGTCGAATATCTGCTATGAAAAATGGGGAATTGATTAATTTCAATTCAAAAACAATGAAAATTTGAATTTAAAAATATGGCAAAAGCAAATATTTTAGATTACCGTTATTTTATTAAAGAAATATTTCAAATATTCCATCAATGCTTTTATTTTTCTGAAAAAATTTTTGGAGTACTTTTCTTTTTTGAATTATTTCACGACTTTCAAAAGATGTTATTTAAAACTATTTCGTTCTTTTTAGGACAAAATTTTAAATACTATTTTTCAAAGCCAAAGGAATAGAGCTGGATCTTTTAAACTACTTTAACTATTCCAGTTGGAAAACGAATATGAATAAACGATACTTTCATGATTACCAATCATTTTACTAATATTTTGCCACGAATTGAAAATATAAAAATTAATTTTTTTGAAAAAAATTATGAAAATTAAAGAAAATTTGTCGATATTAAATCGAATTTGTACATAAATCCATAGTGTTCGTAAAAAGATTGCAAGAATGAAATCTTTTATGAAATGCAAAAGTTTTGCAAATAAGAATTTAATATGAAATTTTAAAAAGAACTTTTACTACTAATTTTAATTTATTGAAGGGAATTATGAATAAACTTAAATCCGAATTATTTGTCATATTTGAATTTCATGAATTTAAAAAAATATTAAAGAACAGGAAGAGGAGATATGCATCGATGGATTTTGAAATTTCAATGAAATGCAATCACAACGGGGAGTTGTTTCGATGTAAAAAAAAAAAAAAAAAGGAATTCAATCTATTCGTAAGTTTGTGATGAATTGCAAAAAAATTGCGTAATTTTCTTGATCTTTTTTTTTTTTTTTTAGGTCAAACAAATCGTTTCTTAATCAATGTCCCGAATCGGATAATTCCATCATTCATTCGATCAATTGATCTCTTTTTTTTTTCTTTTTTTGTTTGTAATCTTTTCTTTCTTCCGCTCTTTTTTCCACCAAATTTTCATATTTTTAGAAAAAAAAACGAAAAAAAAGAATGAAATAGTTATGGTTGATAATTTAATACATTTAAAATGAAGAAATGAAATATATACTCTTTCTATTCATAATCATTTTATAATTTATAATTCATAATTAATCGCTAATCTTTCTTCATACATAACAATAATATTTACCTTTTGATTTAAGCAGAATAAAAAGAAAAAAAGCCATTTCATGTAAATGAGTAAATATTATTTTAGGTAAAAGAGTAAGCGATTATTGTATACAAATATATTTACCTAAGATAGCTAAGAAGATATTTCGGAATGAAATTCTGACATACAAACAATTTGGATTCCAATTCATAGAAACCATTATATTTAATTTCCAATTCATAAATGTAGTGACCTAAATAAATATAAATAGGTTTAAATAAATATAGTAAATGTACTTAAAAATTAAATAATTATACTTCAATAAATATAAACAAGCAATTTACAGATAAATCATAGAGATCAAAAATCAGTTCAATAATGAGATAGAAAAAAAGAAAATATAGTAAAAGCTAAAAAAAAGTAAAATAGAAAAAAGAAATATGAATAATAAGTTTAAAAAAAAAAAACAAGGAAAGAAAATTATCATTATCTTTAAATTTATCTAGTTATCACTAATATTCTAGATTACATCATGAACAATTATCATTTAATCATCAATTTAAAGCTACGAATTAATTAATTACTCAAATATTTTGGATCAAATTTTCAAAATCTTGCTGCCTAAATTATGATTAATCTTTTTTTTTTTTGTTTTTTGGCTAAACATAAAAAATCTCAGAACAATATTATCAGCTAATAATACCTGTTATTATTTATCATTACAATAATTATTATTTTACCATTTTTAATATTGTTATTATGATTTTTGCTATCATTACAATTATCGATTTTCAATAAAATGTTCTGCTTGAATAACTTTAACATAATGATATCTAAAAATAATTTTTGGTTGAATTACTTTTAAATTATCAATTGTTTCTTAGCAGATGGATGAATGTACAGATAGCATTGCAAATTCTTTTCGGAAAATTTGAAGTTTTTAGTGAAATCACAGATAGCAGTATATTTAACACAGTCTTCTTTATAACTTTTTTTTCAACAAATTTGTATTTTTATTTTGAAAAATGCATAATTTTAAAGGTAACTGTAAGCCTTCGAAATAATAATCAATTGTCTTCTCAGAATAATCAATTATCCTACCATTTTGTTCCTCAGATATCATTTATCTTATCATTTCATTTCTCGAGTTCTCAATTTCTTATCACTTTACTTCTCAGATTATCAATTATTCTAGTCCACTCCTTGATTATCAATTACCTTATCATTTCATTCCTCAGATTATCAATTGTGCTATAATTTCGTTTTTCAAATTATCAATTTCTTATCATTTCATTTCTCACAGTACCAATTATTCCATCATTTCATTTCTCACATTATCAATTATCTTATCATTTCATTTTTCAAGTCATCAATTTCTTATCATTTTATTTCTCACATTATCAATTATCTTATCATTTTGTTTTTGATATTTTTACCACTAGCTGATTGACTGATTGATTGTTTGATCACGGGAAATTGATAGCAAATGATAAGCAATTCAGCAGCACAAAAAGATACTTGGGCATTTGATCCGATTGGATCATCATTTCCGGATAATTCGGTTCATGCATCGGATCAGTCCAATTATTATATCGCAGTGTTTTATAAATACGGAAAACCGATTCATGGTCATGCTTGGAATAATGGAGAAGTTCTGAAATCTCATTTCTATATAAGAAAATTGAACTGACCGGAGATACTGCAAACTGATAAACAAATATACTTAGAATTACTGTAAACTGATAAAGAAACGTACTTGGAATTGCTGTAAACTGATAAACAAATATACTTAGAATTACTATCAACTGATAAATAAATGTACTTAGAATTACTGTAAACTGGTAAATAAATGTACTTCTATGGGAAATATAAGTATCATAAATAATATAGCATCGATGTATTAAATTTTTTTAAAACATATGTAGTATAGATAAGCAAAAAATTTTAAAATTTCCTGTCATTTCTTATTTAAATATATTAGTTAAAGTGAAATTTAACTTTTTCCTCAAATCAATTTTCTCTTGTTGTTTCAATATTTCTCAATAATTCTCAAAATTTCGGAAATTTTTGAAGGTTCTAATTGAATTTTTTCTTTGATTTCTTAAAGCTTTCTTCGATTGCTTCAGATGTATGTTGAATCAACAATCAATATTTCAGAATTAATCTTTAAATTCACTAAATTTTTAGAGCCTTCATTTTGATTCTACAGTCTAAAATTATAAGTTCATCAGATGACCTCATTTTATAACTTGTTAATTGAAAGGATTTCTAATAATTTTTCAATGATGTTTTCAAATAATCTTCTGAAATTTTAAACAATTCTATATGATATTCGATTAAGCAAAAACTGATATTTATGAAGAATATATACGAAGTTTAAATCTTGCAATACAAAAGTGTTCATAATTCATTTGGTTTCTAGTAGTAAATACGAATGAATTAAGTACAAAGATCATTTTGAGAAAATCAAAGATCAATAAAAGTTAAAATTTAGCGATTTATTGCCAAATTTCGCAAAACATCATATTCTAAAGACTGTTCAATTATGGATTATTTGGATGTAATCGAAATGATTCGTTAATCTAGAAATGAACAGAACGAATTAAAACGCTTCGTTCATTGTTAACAATGCTCATTTTCAAATCTTTCGTCATTTTTCAACAAATTGCACCCTTCTAAAATTTTTAAAATAATTTAAAATGACATTAAAAAAGAAAAAAAAAATTTGAAATAACATGAACTTTTTTCTTTACCAACTAACAAATCTAAATGATAAGATAAATGATAAATTGCATTGCCGATCACTCATAAGTTATCCTAATTTTGCATATTACATAATAGTATATCTGATGAGGAAGGACAATTTTATCATTGATCTATATCAAAATGATATCAAATGGATGATAATAGTAAAAAAGGTAGATTAATTCTAAACGAAGCTTGAAATAATTGAATTTTAAATGTCCTAATATTTAAATCTAATAATATTCTGATTAATGATCAATTCTCTCAATTTTAAAAATGGAAAATATTAAAAATAGGAGAATTACTAAACGTATTTTAAAAAAAAGTTTTTTTTTTTTAAATGTACCTTTAAAGTTTTTAAAATCCTTCAAGTCCTTAATCGATAAAACGCAAAATTTTACAAGAAACTGCATTTGATGATATATTTATTGTTTTATGCAATAAATAAAAGTGAAAAGTCTGGTTTTAAATGTAGAAAACTGCTCTATACCGCAATTATTAGTACCATGGAAACCAAAAAAACCAATGCTACCACCGGCACCATCACCTGGACCAAATTCGTCACGACGAATTATGTATGATGAATGGATAGATAAATGTAGAAGTGATTGATTCATGTGGGCTAACTCAAGGAAAAATTATTGGATACTAAGAGAAGATCTGAATCAATATACAAGGTTGTGGTACTATAAAATATTGGTACCAAGGTGAAAACCTGATCATAGATAAAGTATGGAAAAATAGCAATAGAAAAAAGTTTTTTTTTTTTTTTTTTTTTTTTAAGTATTTTTGGAAAGGGAAAATCTAATAGGATGAAAATATAGTATATTTCGAGAAATTACAAAAAATTCGAGAAAATATTTCAAATTAAAATTACACTTATTTTAGATTAGATTAGTATATAGCTCTAAGACAAAATGCAGCATAATACATTTAATCATGAAAATGAAAAAATTTTTAGCAAAAAAAAAAAATAAAATAAAAGAAATAATAATTCAAAAATATACTTTATCTTATGCTATTGTATTTCTCTGTTTTTCTCCCAAACTTTTTCAATTTTACTTTTTTTTTGTTTTTTTTTTTTTGTTTTTTTCATAGTTAAAGAAATTCGAAACATTTTGATATTGCAATTGTATCGGGTTATTACCTGAAATACTAGATTATCTTCTTTGTTATCCTTGCAAACTCTGTAAATTCTACTCTTTTTTGGTTTTTTTTTCTTCTCATTTCAAATGTAATCTCAAATTTAAATCTAAATGTTCGTCTTGTTTACTTTTTTTAATATTTTGAATATTGATAAGAAATTAAAATTATTTGATAAACTGTGGCAGCATTTGGATGGAACGGACATGAATATCGTGATAAGATTGGTTCGTTGCAAATTTTAATCGACCTTGGAAATCATCTTAGCAATCATTCTCGAAATGTGATATATCCGGTGAAAAAGAATGGCTTCTTTCATCGTGCGTTATCATATGAAAAAGAAAATGAATCCTTGGAAAAGTAAAATTTGAATTTTGTCAAAATATTTTTTATCGAATAATTCATTAGAAGTTGTAAGATTATTGATCATCTAAGAAATGATGATAAATTTATCGAATTTTATGAATCCAAATGACCAAGATCAAAACATATCCCATGCAGATCGATTTTTGTAAGGAAAGGAAAGAAATTTTCTGGGAAGAAAAAAAAAATGTAAGATCCATCAATTTAAATTTAAAAAAAAATCTTTGTCAAAAATATTTGTTTATAAAAAATAAAATGAAATGAATTCCAGCAGCAATATAGTACAAGACAGATGCATATTGATTATTTAAAACAATTAAATGAATCATGAGTGAAAATGAATCACGCAGATTAATTTATAATATTTATACGTTATTATCCTTTAAATTTAAATTTTATGAATATTTATTTTACAGTATTGATTTTTTCGTCACCGAATAATTAATAATTAAATCGATGTAACTTTACTAACATTTAACGTCTGCTTCGTACCAACTCATATATTTCAGGCTTTATCTATCATTTTGTCGAAATGCATCTATCATCGATAATTTATAAATCAATCATTTTAGTTTATTAGTTAATTACAGGTTGAAAATGAAAAAGCATGTGCAGCATTTTCGGGCAAAGAAAATATCATATTTGGTCCGGAGATATAATCACAATTAGTGTTATGTTGTAAAACAAGACAAAAATATAAATTCGAGTAATCTTAATTCCACTGAATGCAAAATTCATTATAATTTTGGAATAATAATACATGGATAAAACAATTTTGGATTATATATATATATATATATATATATATATGTATAAAGCAGAGAGAAATTTATTATTTAATAAATTTATTTAGTATAGCAACTATTTCAGAAATAATTATAGACAAAGGGAAATATTTCTGGAAGTTTAGTGATTCCTTTGCTACTTCTTCATCAGTTATTTTTTGCCCCTTGCTAAATTACAGATTTGCTTATATTAAGCTTCGCTAGACCAAGTTTCTTATCTTTTCAAACTTTTTGTTTGCTTTAACTTACATCCAATCCAAGCAATCCTCGTCTGGCTACTTTTTTGCCTGTAATTCGACAGGCTTTTACCAAAACTTCCCTTAAATTATTACCCTCATTTAGAAAATGTATACAGCATGCGATGAAGCAATCTCCAGCTCCAAGTGTATCAATAGCTGGTCCAGCTTCTACAAATGCATCCACCGATATCATCTCTCCATTCGCGGTATCTCGGGCAGCCACTCCCTACGAATAGCAAACTGATCAGAAAAGTTTGTCGGAAATAATAAAATTCTTTTGGGGAAATTCTTTTGAATTTAACTAACTTAATAATATAACACTCACATTATAGTGGGGAATATTTTAAAATATTAATAAAAATTGAAGAGATCATTCTGATTCAAAAAAGCTTATGATATCAATTTTCAAATTAATTATACTACTGATAATAGTTGTATAAAATATTATCAATAGTATAATTAATTTGTTCATAATTCGCAAATGAAATAACAAAAGAAAAATTAATTTTTCAGAAATTAAAACCTGTTCAGCCCACGGGCAGATTACAATCGCATGTGAAGTGCCATATTCTTGTTGTATACCTAATACAGTTTCTTCTTTATTTTGGAAACCTTTTTTCCTAAATGCGGTATGGTGATAACTTTAAGAACAAAGAAACATATATTTACTAAATGATTTTTCCGAATTCATATCGTTTCGATAAATAGCACTATGACAGCAGAAGGAAAAAAGAAAGATTTTTACAAATTATGACTTTGCCGACTTCATTTACGAAATCATTCGAATTTTCAATTAAATCAAAGAAAAACAAGAAAATATCAAGATGTTTTAGAAAGAAATATCAAGATGTTTTAGACTATCAGTATTTGGAGAATTCATCGAAAGACGATTGCTCCATGCGTTCCTTTTAATACACTTTAGTAATTGTTTTTCTTTTCTTTTTTTTTTTTTTTTTTCAAATAATTTTCCTTAGCTTTGAGAATATTTGAAGTCGTAAAAGATGCTTGAATGCTTCATAGATTTACAAATGAAATGGTGAATAAAACATACCTCGCAAAATCTTTCGATACAAAGACAACATCTACAAGTGGTATAGCATTTTCAAGAGTTTCGAAATCTCGAACTTTCTCACATTCCAACGATATTTTTGGTTTTTCATTATTTTGTCTCGATACAAGAATGTAATTTATTATCATGATAACATTTTCAAAATTTCTTCCTAAAAAAAAAGAAAAATATAAATATTATAAATGGATAGAAGAAACCAATTCTTTGAGAAATATTTGCATTATTAATTTGGAAATCAAAAAAAAAGAAAAAAATTATGAACCTTCGAAATGTATCCAAGAAAAAATGTTGATGTCTGGAAAAGAAAGTTGAAATTCTTCGCAATTTGGCTCCTGCAACTGTCCCCTGCAGTAATATTATAAGAATATATATGCTTTAGATGCCTGAAAGATACAAAATACTAGTTCTTGACTATCAACAAATAATCTTTAATAACCAAATTATTAAACTCTAAAATTCGAATTTGATATTAAATATGAATTTGAACCAATTTAAAATCGGATTCAATCTCGAATTAATTCCTAAATTTTTATGTCATATATTTTTGTTCTTTTTCTTCTTTGATCCATATAATAATACAAATACCTATAATGCATAATTGTCCTGGAGCCAGTATTCTCATTAACAATTACTGTTGATGTGGGCAATTCACCATCCAAACGATGAAGACAATGTTCTGACGAAACACCAACTTTAGCCAATAATCTGAAATTCTCCAATTAGAGAATCACTGTATCCATACTTTAGGGCATAATGAATAATGGAAAGTAAGATCAAGAATAAGATGATTAAAATCTATTCCTGAAATTCAGGAAGTAATGCTAGCAAAAAATTTTAAAAATTAATAAGCTTACGAAGTAATAAGTATGCAGTTGATTGGAATTGCGGAAAATAATACGGAATAAGAATTGAGCTGATTCAAAACAATAACATTATTGGTAGCATTGCCTCCAACTGTCCAAATCTATAATAAAAATAATGTATATAATCCATTAGATTCCCTTAATTTTGCAAAAAAAAGAAAATAGATAAGATGGCTAGATTATCATATATGTTTGGATGGTGTACTTAAACTAATTTCTTCTAGATAATGAGATGAAATTGCAGAGAATAATTAGTTAATTATCTAAATACATCCTACGGAAGAAAGGGAGAGAGGTAAATTTTTTAAAAGTCCATTAGTTTGGATTAGAAAAGGCAAGATTAAAAGAATGGCTTGGAATACAAAACCTGTATTGTATGATATTACGAAAGTTAATAAAAGAGAAATTCGTAAAATGAACTAAATTTAAAGAACAGTATGAATTCTCTTTAATGATTTGCTAAGTAAAAAAAAAAAAAAAAAAAGAAAAAGAAAAAAACTTCATTTCATCGAAGTTAAACATGTACGTCAAATTGTTATCTGTATTCAAGAAACATCAGTTTGCCAAGACCTAACTGCTTCAGTGTTACCAAAAACACAATTTCGAATTGAGATTAAAAAAAAAAAAAAAAAGGACTTCATATCCTAAATTACCTGTTTCAATATTCGAGAATCACTATCTTCAATTGGATAACTTTTGACATAATTGATTATATCCACGCATGATAACCCAACTACAAGAATTCGCTTATCCATAACTGGATTTAATGATAAGGATGGCAAGCAAAAATTATGCTTTGACTGAAAGCATAATTTTTTCTATAAATCGAATCTTCAGCAATCTTTCACGATTACACTCTCTTTTTCCTTCCCAGCAGTCGACAACAAAGATACTTTTTGAGAACTAAATATACTTTTTATAAACTTTTTATCGAATAAAATTTCTTCCTATCAATAATTGATTAAAAATGGTTACGAACTAACATTTGTTGCCATATTTAATGAAAACTAGAAATGTAAAATTTTATTCTTCATGAGAAAATTAAACAAAAATCAATGACAAAAAAAGAGAATTGAGTAACAAGGTGAAAAAGTGAAAAACTTGAGAAAAGGCACCAAAAATCAACACATAGTGCACATAAACTCAGATTGTTACATCATTTGATTTTTGCCTTACCAGTATTTCACTAATTATTTTCCGCTCTGAAAAGCTTATCATGTAAACAATGAACACAAAATAAACATAAAAAATAAGAAGGAATGGAACATAAGGAACAAACTTGGCAACAAATGACTCGAATTAAACAACTGAATAAATTAAGAAACAATCGTTATGTCCTTATTCTTCCTTCTAAAATGTTATGCTTCATTAATGAGGTACTTATCTTTCTTTTCCCGTCTTTTTTTTTTTTTTTTTTTAAATGGAAGCCAAGAATATTCAGACATATCTATGGGATAAAGAACTCTATCTTTTCTTATCTTTCTTTAAAACTGATACAACAAAACTTTACAAAAAAATTCATATAAAGGAGATCAAATTCTTTTCCATTCATCTGATCGATAATTCTTCCGATAATTTCGTTACTTTCTTTTTTAAATCACCTATAAATTGCAAATGAATTTAATTAGAAATTTTCAAATATAAATTATAAGATTAAGCATTTGATTTAACAAATCTGTATGGTTAAATTTTTTAAGTGAAAAGACTTCTATTAACTAGAGAACTTAACGTTGTATTGTGAAGTAAACTTTACAAACCAAACTATATTATTCTCTTCAAACATCAAATTCGAATCATGTTGAAAAATAAAAAAAATAACCATTTTGTTCATCAATCCATTGCAGAGCATCAAGTTGACGCCTAAGGATCTGTGCAATTTGATCTGCCGTTTCAGCTTGGTCATCGATACCCACACCGGCTCTTTGTAGTTCTTTAACCTTAAAATTTAAATTTATCAAATGAATGTTTCGAATTCTTCATTCTTCAATCAGCAATTCCTAATCCATAAAAGTTATGTAAATGTACCTGTTCGATGATGTCATTGATATCATCATCTGCTTGTTTTAGCTGCGCATCAATTTGTAGTTGTAACTGCAACCTAAAACAGACAAATTATTAGCTATTTTAGGATTAACTTGTATCTCCTCTAAATACCAATATCATGCAATTAAAAGCACAGAAATTCATATTGTGATGACGAAAAAAATGTATGATAATAGAAATTTCTCAATAAGATAGAACAAAATGTTACTTTCAGAGGACAGAAATTAAGACATTGATTAACGACTGCAAAGCATAAGCGGAAAACAGGCATCATTAAGCCAATAAGTTTACCAAACAAACTTACATAGCCTGTCGTTGCATGTCAGCATGAGTAGCTACACTCGGATCTGGTAATCCTATCGGTGCCATTTCTGTCCAATCGTTAAGACCCAAAGCCTTTTCCAGATCAACAACTAAAGCCTCAAGTTCAGTTTGCTGTTGAGAAATGAAATCGACAGTATGCAAAAATCGATCCTTCTCCTCTTCCAGTTGTTTGATCTCTTCGCTTACATCAAGAACCTAAAGCAATTCATGATTCATGTTCCCATGAAAAATAATGGAAAAATTGGAAATGAGAATTTTAGCGTATCCAATAATGATGTATTTATATGTCGGACGCAGTCAAATGTTAAATCCACAAAAAATTTACTGTCAAATAGCAGTTAAGAATACTGCTCATTTATGCAAAATTTGATAAATGATTTTATAGAAAAACAAAATTCGAAGCAAAAAGAAGATAAAGAAATGAATTCAAGTTTTGGAGAAAAAACCTGCTTATAGAAAATAGGCGAAAAATTGAAAACCATACCTTTTGCTGATTTTCTCGTAAAACACGATCATATGCATTCAATTCTAGTACTTGGGACATAAAAACACGTTGCTGTGCTTCGACATCAAGTGTTAAGCGATTTACAAGTTGTTCTAATTGTGCAAATGTAATCGGTTTATCAGGTCTATAGCAAATTAATTAATGATATATATCTAGTATAAGATTATCGAACATCCAATCAATTAGTTACTATGAAAAGGAAACAAAACATACCAACCAAGATCACATGTTAAAATCTCATTTTTGTTTATACTTTAAATTATTGTTTCTAGCATTCACATTGATCTGTGAAGAAACTGATTTTAATTTTTTAGTTTTTTAGAACACAATATTCAATAATTAGTTTAAGATCGACCATTAAATAGTAGCTTTTCTCTCTCCGCTATTTCTTCCTTACATCTTCCTTTTCCAGCAATATTATAATCAATTATAACTTAGGAAAAATATAACCTACGTGATAGTGCTAGCAGCAGGAACAGCACTAGCTAAAGCACTTGAAGATATTGCTGAAGCAGCACTTGTAATTGTTGAGGTAGGAGCAGTTGCTGATAAAGTAGTTGCAGTTGTTTTGGATGGATATAATAATGAGGAAAGTGTTGGTCCAGTAGATGTAATTGTACTTGTAGTAGTTATATCGGAACTAGGTGTGGTGGATTGTAAAAAAGATGTCATAGTAGGTAATGAAGCAGTAGTTGTCGTTGCTGTTGCTGTTGTTAATTGCCCACTATAATATATAATTATTATCAACAGTAATTGTCTACTGAAATCAAAAAATAAAAATAAACAAAAAAACCTAACACTTTAAATGCAAAAGAAAAAAACCAAACAATATTTTAATCATTTATTCGTAAATCTTTGATCGAGTTTTGTTAACAAATTGGAAAAAAAAAAATCAAACAAAGTATCCTACAAAGCATAATCTTCTAAGCATATACTCTTAAAACCAAACTATCAAACTATTCATAAATTTAGTCCACGTCCAGCGTAATTGCAGTGTAAAAGAAGAGAAATACGAATACAAAATAAGGTACTTACAAGGTAAATCCAGCAGGTGCTACGGTAGTAGCAGCAGTTACAGTCGGTGGTGTAACTCCAAATAATGGTGCTGTTGAAGCAACTGAAGTCATGCTGAAAGCAAATAATAGATGGCAATTACATAAAATGAGAATTTTAAGAAAAATTTTAGTCAAGGTAACAACCAAGAACAAATGATATGCAGCGATTACACACATTGCTAATACATTTAAAAAGTTCAAAAATTCCTCGCAGATAAAAAAAAAAATCTATTTCTGAGTCACAATTCAATTAACTTTTATCTTATTTGGAAAAAGAAAATTGTAGGCTTAAAATTATAGGCCGGTTGATTTCATCATAAAAATGATAATCATATTGTAGCGAGGAAAAAAGTTTTGTTGTAAACAATAATTAAACTTCATAAAGATTTAAATGGAACCAAAGTGAATAGAAACAGCGTATGGGAAGGCAATATATATTCAGTTATTTGGTAAACTTCATTACTCAGCTCACAATTTTAATTAATTCACGAATTTATAAACATTTTAGTTGTTATTCCCAGCGAAAGTGTTCTTATTTGATCAATGGTTCCATCATGGATGTCGCTCCCGATACAAAACAAGGAAACCTAAAAGCGACTTAAGTTCTATACTTGTGTAAAAATCACCTCGCTGCTGGTTGTGCTGACGGTAATGCACTGACTGTTGTCGCAGGAGCTGAAAATTGCAATATTACTAATCTCTGGAGACACAAACAAACACTCGTAAAGGTAATACTAAAATTCTAAGATTTCAAATTACCTGAAGAACCAAAAGCAAATGCAGCGCTAGCAGGTGAAGTAACAGAAATGGCCGTTGATGCTAATCCATTTGATGTAACTAAAAACGAAATATTTATTACAGAAAACAATCATCATACAAACAAAAAAAAGGAAAATTTTTATAAGCAGAAAAAGTAAGATGTGAACGATCGTTCATAATCATTTTGAAGTTTTTTGTAACTCTATCAGTTTATTTATCATAAATTCCGAATAAAGAATTAGCACGCTATGATTAATCTGTTATCAACTAAATTATTTTTTCTATCTGAATTTCATTTCATAAATCTCAAGCGTATTATATATATCCTTCTTTTTAGAATGTATTCTGTGAAGACCAATTAATGTCTAAAAAAAAAAAGTTAATTGATGAAATGAAGTAAATTCAGAATCAATGATTATTTAATAATAGGAGCATCAAATTTAAAACTAACACACAAGTATTGACTAAAGCAAAAATAAACAAAAATTCATTGTTTACAAAACCCGAAAATTATTTGTAGTTTCAACAATTTTTTAAATATACAAAACTGTACATTAGAAAAAAATAAGATGAAAATTCTACCTGCAGTACCAAAAGAAAGCATTGTAGCGTTGGTTGTAGTTGCTAATGACGGCGTTACAGTCGTTGAATCTAAATCAAATCAGAAGATTTGAAAAAATAAGCAAAAATAAAACGAAATAAATTATGACGAATCGAAATTTACTAAAATAATTAAAATAACATAAGATGCTTTATCAGTAATTATACTTCTTCCAATACCATATCTTTGCATTAGAAAAATAATGCTCGATAATCTATTCAGTAATCTTTCATTAAGATGTTGCTGAATCAAAAAAAAAAAAAAAAACACCCAAACCAATAGATGCGATTTGGCAAGATATCAGCAGATAAATGAGATTTGGATTTCCAATACTTTCTACGAAAAATTATAAAGGAAAAAAACTCAAATAAAATATACATATTAAAAAAAAAAAAAACATATAGAAAACACTTTACTTTAAAATATCATGGAATCATGATAAATATATTTGTTCTGCCTAGCAGGTGAATCACAAACAGGAATCGATCTTAGAATTGTATTTTTAGGACAGAAATGTGAATAGCAGAGAACTGATGAAAGGAAAAATAACTGACATTAGAATTTAACATTTTTAATTTTTTAATTCAGGAAGTAGTAATAGATGAAATATATTCATTTCTACTTCAAATCAAACAAAATGCAAGAGCCTAAAGTTATTAAGTGAAGTTAGTAAAAAAGCAATTTTCGACACATCAGCTATATTTGCTCTAATCTACTATTTTCTTATCGATTGTTAGGTAGAAATATATACATAACCTACGTGAGAAAAAAAAAACAGAATAAATTCAAGAACAATAGTAAGCAAAAAAATATAGAAACACAATAATGAATCTTTAAATGAAAAGAATAAAACGAAGTGTGGGATTATAGTAACAAATATATCAATGAACTGAAATGAGTAGATGAACTGAAAAGAAGAATTTTAGATATTTAACATAATAATTTGATACGAAAATTCAATGCATCAGACTATCAAAGCAAGTTATAATATGAAAATTTAAATCATTCCACTTAATACATTCCATGGTCTCCGATATCACTTGATGTTTTCCAGTTAACATCAACATGATTCTTATTTACAGATTCCCAAATTAATTTCCCAAAATGTTAACATAATTTTCAATATTTATAATAATACCGTTTAATCCAGATATCGATGTCGTAAGTACCGCAGGTGATGTTGTAACCGATGTAGTTTTACTCCCGAACAATCCAGCAAATGAAGGAGCTGCCGTGGAAACAGTAGTACCAAATATAGCAGTAGATGCAGTAGTAGTCGTAGCTAATGAAGATGCAGCAGAACCAAACAAAGATGCTGTCGTAGTTCCAATCACAGGGGTAGTGGTACTGGAACCAAACGATAATACAGGTGCCGCAACAGTAGTAGTAACTGTAGTAGTAGGAGGTATAGTCATACCAGTTGCTGTAGATAATCCAAATGTTGATTTTGCTAAAACCATTACATTTCAAACTATTTCTTAAAAAAATTTTATTTTCCAAATTTATTTTTTCCTTCTCCAAACAAAAAACCATAAATTTAAATCCCAATTCGAAAAATAATTATTATTTCCAAAGATAATTTCAGGATGATTCAGAATATATAAAAATCATCTTAATTATTATAGAATGATTGGATTAAATTTCATCTTAGGTGTTCGTCATTAATTCACTATGATTTTTATAACGATTATTCTATGATTATTCTATAATGACATAATTCAGATAAATCATTATAAACATATCTTGGATGAATCTAAATGTTATTGCTATATTTTTCTGGTTTCTAAGTATTATTGGTATATTTCCAAATAAATTATTATAAACACATATATTTCGGTATAATTCTAAACATTACTGCTAAGTTTCCTAAATACTACTGGATCGTTGATACAACTATATTTTCGAAATGCTTATGGAATCAAAACTCAAAAATTCAAAATGATATAGCAGAAAGATTCATAGAGGTCAGTATAAAATGAACCACGGGTTATTAAAACTTCAAAACACAACCTAGATTAGGACTACCAAATGAAAATCCGGTGCTAGCTGGAGTAGTAGTAGTCTGACCGAATAAATCTCCAGAAACTGATTTCTGACTGAAAAGGCTAGTTGTCGAAGCATTCACGGTTGAAGCAGGAGAAGCAGAAGTAGTTGCAGTAACTGGTTGCACTGTTGCAAGTCCTGAAAAAGGAAAAAAATCTTAAAAATTCGAAAATAATTTTTGGAAAAAAAATATAGAATAAAAGCTGTTGATAAGTACATGCACATATAAGCCTTAAAAAAATGAATTGGGTGAAATAATTCAACTTGAGACATTTAAACTTCCATTTTATTAAGTCTAAGAGAGCAAAAAATTTTCCCTTTTTGGAAAATTTCCCATATAAAGTACTCAGCAAATAACTTTAAAGTCGAATATTATAAAGAAACATTTAACTACGATTTAGCTCAATATTGTGAAATATTAAATTCCAGATAAAAAGGATCTCAATATATTTTAAAATGAAAACAATAAAAAACTTCCAATACATTAAAAAAAAAAAAAAAAGCAATTACCAAACAAAGAATTAGTAGGTTGCGTATTAGAAGTTGAAGTACCAAAAGAAAATGGGGCTATATTGGCTGTTGTAATAGCTGTGGCAGTTGATGCTAAAAATAATCTTTGTAATGATTATCATGTATCAAAAGGAACTAATAATTAATAAAGACTGTTAGAATTAAATCATGCGGTAAAACATAGATATCCATCTTCTTGAACACTATTACTAATATTTTCCGGGAATGAAACTCAATGATCACCGAGATGTAAATATGACGCAAATATGATGTTTCAGAGAGTGACTACATGTGAAAAACAAATGAGACATGTTACCACCAATAACAGCAAGAGAAATTGCAATAATAGTATTCATATATGCCAGTATCGTCTGGAACGATGCATAAAACTATAGAAATAAGTGATAAGTTTTAAGGCTTACCAGTTGTTGTTGGTGCAGTCCCAAATAAAAGACCTCCAGTGTTTGCCTGCGCATTTGTAGTAGTGACTGATGTTGTCGCTACTGTTGGTGACGCGAGATTCGCGAACAATGAAGCTGGCTTTGCACCAAAACCTAAAACAATTCCAAAAATCAAAATTTTCCTCCATTTTTTCCACAGTAACCTTTACGGAATGCATAACCGATTAGAAATAAATAGTTGTACAGTTGACATCGTAAGCTCTGAATAAGAGATAATGATCAAGTCAGACATGCGATTACTTATTTATATGTAGATGAAGAAAGCTACCAACAAAAATAACTAGATAATTCAAAAAGAATTCGCTATTTTTTACTAATTTGATCCAAAGAAAAAAAAACAATGGATGGAAGGGATGGAACATTAAGCAACAAAAATAACTAATATTTATATGACTATGTTAATATCTTATCTTATCTTATTTTATAATTCCATATTCAGACATATTCAAAACTACTTGTCATCTATTATAATGTAATATTAACATGATCATAAATGATGAATGAATCATCCATTCCTAATATAACCCAATGATACCAAAAGCCAAATTTATTCCAAGTGCTAATAGTACAATCAGCTTCCAACTTCCGATAAGATTTCTATAAATTCCATTCAAAAATACACTACATAATAGAAAAATAATAGAATGGAAGAATAAAACAGCGTTAATTTTCTATCAACTATGATGGGATAAACTCATAAATCATGCAACTTAAAATTAATTTTTACCCAGAGATGACGAAAAAAGTGATGCAGTCGTATTTGCTGGAGTCGCTGTCACTGTTGTTGTTGTTGTTGTTGCTGCAGATGTCAATGTTGTTGTAGTCGAGGTGCCAAACAAGCTACCCGAACTATCAGAAGGTTTAGCACCAAACGCAAATCCACTACTTGTTGTTGTTGAAGGTGCATTGGCAGATGAAGTACCAAACAAGCTACTCGAACTATTAGAAGGTTTAGCACCAAATGCAAAACCACCACCAGTAGTTGTTGAAGGTGCATTAGCAGATGAGGTGCCAAATAGACTACCAGAGCCATTAGTCGGTTTAGCACCAAATGCAAATCCACCACCAGCAGTTGTTGAAGGTGCATTGGCAGATGAGGGAAATGTACTGCCAAAAATATTTCCAGTTCCTAAAAATCCTTTTGGGATTTCATAACAAAAAATGATTATTCAATCATTTCATGAGAAATAAGTGTCTTTCAAGTGTCTCCCAAAAAATGTCAAAAAACATACATATATACGTTTATCGATACTTCCAATGTAGCGCATGATATTACTCAAATATCTATTTCATATGCTTTTACAAATCAATAGTCAATATCGAATTTCTATTAAACAAATCAATATTTGTAGGAAAAAATAGAATTTTCTCATTCGATTGAATTTTTTCGAAATATGTGCAGCTAAATATACCCTATTATGTTCTTTTGCAATAAGTCTTTGTACTATTCAAAATATGTCCCAGCATGCTAATCGGTAAAAGTATCATGTTCTACTTATCTTCCTACAAGCAACATGTGTATAAGCTTATTCGGAATGAATTCCATTCTGTTCAATTGAAAATACATTTTGCTGGTGATAGTAAAAAAAGAGAAAAAAAATATATCAGAAAACACAATCGTATGCGACGAATCCAACTAAGAAAAAAAGGAAAAATAGTAAAAACCTTTATTGGTTGTGGATCCAAAACTGAAACCAGTTGTGGCATTAGTATTGGAAACAGTAGTTCCACCAAATAATGGCTTCGATGCGGTGCCAAAGGAAAATCCAGAAGATTGTGTAGTAGTCGTACTGGCAGAAGATGTTGTAGTACCAAAAGAAAACAATGGTTTCGTTGTACCCGTTGTACTTGTTGCTGCTGTCGTATTTGTTGTTGCTGATGATGATCCAAAACTAAATCCTGTACCAGTTCCCTTTGAAGCTCCAAACATATTCTGTAAATTCCATCCATTTACAACTTTTGTTAACAAATTCTTGCAAATTATTTCATTAGATAAAAAAAAAAAAAAAAATAAAGGATGAATAGTCATTTGGGTAAATTCGAATTTATAATATCCACTTAATTTAAATGGATATTATTAATAATAAACAGTTTAGAGAAATCTAATCAAAACCAGAATTAAATAAATTTTGAAGCTGGAATAAGATTAAAAACATCTCCTTATTACTCATTCATCCGAAGAAATAAGTTAAAAGTAGGCATCGAACTAAAATCGTAATCAGTAAGCGGAAAAGAAAACTTAGATCGGAAAACCTGAAGTTACAAATAATTTAAATCCAAAAATTGAAAGAAGTGTAAAAACTGTAATCAGTAGCAGTAGATTGAGTTTGTTAGGTAATCAAAATTTATTTTTTCTCACGTAATTGTTTTATGTTTTGATGAGTTGATTTAAATTTTTTTGTTTGTTTTTAATTTTTAATACTTTTGAATAAAAACAAAATAAATTAAAATCTACGATATTACAACAAAATAGAGGTAAAAATTAAAGCGCATAGCCGATTATTCTGAACGCTAGGAAAGGCCAAAAAAAAAGTATTTTTTATATAGGAAATTTTGATTTTTTTTTTTATAAACTTGTTTCTTTTAGTTTTTTTTTTTTCAATAGTAAAATCTATTTCATACAGTACTCCCGCATTTCCCGAGATTGCTTTCATCACTTCTATTCCTACTTGATTCCCATCACTCTTAAAATGTTTTTTCTTAAAAAAAAAAATTAAATATTAATGAATTAAATTTTATTACAGAAAGAACACTTTCATTGTAAGACCGGGATTGAATAAAGAAGCGCTCTTACGCTAGTTTACTGTCTATTTTTCGTTGTGATTAAAATGTCGCATTTTAATTCGACGTATTCAAATGTTAGCGCACACGTGAGTTCGTGACGTTGAGTTCGAGTTCAAGTTCAAGTTCATCATGTAGAATATTAAGGTTTATACGTCTATAGATAATGTCTCAAACTTGCGTGCATTGGAAGACAGGTAAAAGTTCATCGTGATTAAAATTTTTAAAATTTGTAGAAATTAAAAATTTACTTCTATTTGTTGGTTCATAAACGCTTACATTGCTATTTGATGATATTTGAAAGTTCTCATATATGATTAAAAGTTAATTTACGTGAAGATTGGAAAAAAATACGCGTGAAAATGTTTATAAGGTATAAAAAAAAAAAAAAAAAAAAAAAAAGGAAAAAAATTTATGATACAATTTATTGAATTAATTGTAATCTATTAAATTGACAAATTTCATCTTAAAATTTAATTTTCAGATAAGAAAAGTTAGATGTAAGATATAACGTTGAGCAAATTTAAATAATCAAATTGTTAAAATAATTGTTTGAATTTAAATCGATGAAATCTAAATGTAAAATGGAATATGTGAAATGATAAAATGTAGTTATTTAATTCGTTGATGATAGAATATTATGTGTAATTTATAAGCTCAAAATTTTTGCTAATATATTAAAATTTGTTTTGCACTAATAAGTTATAAGCTAAAAGATAATCTAAAAAATTCATTATTTATATTTCATATATAATCCATTTCTAATAAGATCAAATCTTAAGTGTACGATTTAAAAAATTAATTTCGTAAGCAAGTTTTTGATATTATACGTCAAACTTTTCAAATAAACTCAAATTTAGCCATTTACCTTGCAAATGATAATAAATCGATGAGATAATTAGGTGATAATTTAACAAATTTTGATTAGTAAGTTCATTTTATATCATTTCGTGTTAATATTATTTTCTAAGATACGCGAAAATGGAATAGTTAGCTAGTTAAAATATGCAATAAGATTATATCTTATCAAATTTCAATCTCATCTTTCTTTTTGTTATCTTATTTCATGATCTTCTTCATCCTTTAGATTTACTCAATCTAAATTGATTATTTAAATTGATTAAATAAGTTCGTTTTAATTTAAAATTATCTAGGAATAAAATTATCGCTGGATGTAAGTAATTTTCTTTTCTTAGTGCATTTTTAATCTTATTTTCTTCCTTCTTTGAATGAACTTTATTATTTATAAGCAATCTTTTTTTTTTCAACAACTGACCTTTGCGATTAATAGAAAGGTCAGCTGTTGTTTCTGGAAATCAATTAGCAGTGTTTTTTTTTCCTGTAATTATCTATTAATAGAAAGGTCATTTGCCGTTTTTTGATATTGATTATTTGTTTGGCATATATTTTGAGGGAATTTTTATTGTCAGAAAAGTAATCATTCAATGACAATTATTTTAATTAGACTTTACATAATAGAAGTGATAGATTTTTGATTTAAGTGGTAAACTTTAAATGATATCACTTTAAGTTGATAAATTGCAGAAGATAGCGTAGATTTATAGTAATTATAAGATAAATCATATCAAATATAAATCTTAATT
Source organism: Onchocerca volvulus (assembly GCA_000499405.2). Classification (NCBI taxonomy): domain Eukaryota; kingdom Metazoa; phylum Nematoda; class Chromadorea; order Rhabditida; family Onchocercidae; genus Onchocerca; species Onchocerca volvulus. The sequence continues at coordinate 15,757,291 of HG738137.1, read as the reverse complement.
ATAAGAAATAATAGATTAATTGTAATTAATTATTCGCATATGATATATCTTGCAGAGACTAGTTTGAATAAGCCTAAAGCTGACTTAATTTAGTAGATATAAATTAATTGTAGTATACATATGTTATTTTTAGAAAGTAAATGTAAATATGTACATTTAATTGCAAAACATGTGCATTAATTATTAGTGCTACTCATTAAAACTGCAACTCAAAAGTAATAATTTCAAATAATTTTTAAAAAATTCTTCTTTCTCAATGGAAATATTTGAAGTTTCGAAAATTTGAAAATATTAGAGAACATTGATCATCTAATAAAATATTCTTTTTTGTGTAGATTCTAGCTGAAATGTATGAAATGATTAAATTATGAAAATAATATTATGACTAAATAAAATTACACTCGAACATTATTTTAAGTAAAAATAAATAAATTTAGGTCCAATTAAATATAGGATGTAATTAATTATCAATTTTTTGATAATTCTTAATTGATAAGGCCAATAATTTGATCTTATTTTTGGCAAAAAAAAAAAATTGTATTATTTGATTTAAAGATATTAATGCTCTAAATATAATTTGATTTGATCTAATCAATTCTTACTATTTAATTTCTTAAATTCTATTTTTATCCAATTTCTTTTTCGCTTCAGTGAAATGCTTCTTCTTACATCTTTTGCAATTGTTCGTCACTTTTCCTTTTTTAATCTTTTTTTGCCGGATTTTCCGGATGATTTCTTATCGATGCAAATGATACCCAGTTTATACTCTTATCATCCAAATAATTTCTCATCGAAAAAGGAAGTAATTCTTACTCGAAACAATCCGACAAATTTGGAAATCTAATTACAATGTTTAATTAAGGATAATTAAGGTTGACATTTGATGTTGTAAGATTAAATGTCAACTGTAATCTATCATTTAATCCATTTCAGTCTTAATACATTGAAACATCCAATTTCAAAATGTCCCTTTAGTGAAATTCTTTTTTTCCTTTTTTTTTCTTTTTTTTTTTTTTTTTTTTTTTCAGCCTTCTATATGTATGCATTTTAAATTGAAAAGCTATTTTCATTCGAATTCTCCAAAGGGTTGGTGAGCGACGATTGTTCATATTCCACACAGCTTGATTCGACAAAAAAGTTAGTTTGTTGGAATCGCTATTTTCCTCCTTTAGGCTAACGATAGCAAAGAGAGATTTGGCAGATCGAAAAAAAAAAAAAAAAAAAACCGCACATCGTTTATACGGTATGAAAGTATGAACGATATAAGCCATTAATGAGCGAATGTTAAGTTTGGATCATTAAGCGATATTTCTTAAATTTTACTCCACAATCTATGATGAAATAATTCGTAAATTTATGACGAAATATTTCGTAAACTTATGACGAAATACTTCGTAAACTTGTGATGAAATAATTCGTAAATTTATGATGAAATAATTCGTTAGAATTAATTTTATGCATGAGACAATTTACCTTGTTCTTTTGCTATTTTGATTTTCATCATTATTATTATTATCATTTCGCTTTTATTATAATGACAATTATTATTATTGTTGTTGTTATTATTATCATTATTATTGTTATTTCATTGTTTTTATTATTATTGTTATTATAGTTACTACAATTTGTTACTACAACTTTTTTTTTCACCATTATTACTGTTATTATTTTTTTTCCTGTTGTATAATTAGTATGATTATTATTGTGATTCTCGAAATATTTCAAAGCATGCAAGCAAATATTGCATTTCTTTTTCAAATGGTCTTTCTTTTTTCTTTTTTTTTTTTTTTTTTAGGTTTATTATATTTTCAAGATATTCGAAGTTTTCCTAATAAAAAAAAAAAAAAAAAAAAAACGATTATTTTCCTTTTGCTCTCTTCCTTATCTCGCGACAAAATTTTATTGCTTGGCTCAATTTTCTTTCTTTTTTTTTTTTTTCTTGTTATAGCAATAGCAATGGACGCAGAAATCCTAGTCCAAAAGCCTAGGACTTCATATGAGGCCCAGGTGAGGAGGAGGAGAGTGCAAAACGAAAGAAATCATTTAGCTGCATTTATTGGCATCTAAGATGAACGAAATGCTTTTAAAAAAATTGCATTTTCAATTATTCACTTTGTACAATTCGTAATAAAAAAAAAAAACTTCTATTTTTAAAAAAAAATTTTGATTTTTTTTCTTTGATATTTTTTAACGAATTTTTTTTACTAATTTTCAAATATCTTTCACCTTCTTTTTCTTCTTTCAATCTTTCTTTCTCTCTCGATTGTTTTTTTTTTCTCATTCTTTTTTTCTTCCTTCTTTTTTTTTTTTTTAAATCTTTTCTCATCCATTTTATTTCACTTTTTTTTTTTTTTGTTTGAATTCTTAAATAAGTATGAATTGAAATTGAAAAGAATTTAAAAATTTCTTAAATTACTTCATTAACTGACCATTTCAAATGGACAATAAAAAGCAAACTTCTAGAGCAATGAAATTATGAAGAGACGGAGTAGGAAGAAAAAGGAAAAGATTTTGGGGACGATGAAAGTTTGTCTTTCATCTTTGCTTCTCGTCTTTTATCTCCATCATTATCATTATCTCTTTCATCGGCATTCTCATTTTAAAAGTTTCACTTCTTGAAACTAAGACTAAATTCATTCTCTCTTGTAGCCATCCATTGATTTTTTTTTCTTTTTTCATTTTAATTTCTTACTTTTTCCTTTTTTTTTTTTCTTCATTTTTTCGTTTTTCAAAAATTCCAAAAAAAAAAAATGAAAAAGTTTTTCTTTTTTTTTCCGTCTAGATGGTATAAACTGTGATATCATTTTGCTAACTTTAGGAGAACAGAGAAATATATCTTCGAAATAGATGCAAAGCAAGCATTAATTGCTACAACGTTGAAAAAATGCCCTTTAATCGGAGGTACGCTTTTTTTTTTTTTTTCAAATTAAAATAAGAAAAAACTATTTCTCGCTTTCTCTTTTTTTTTTTTCCATTTTTACAATTTAATTTTATATTATTCATTTCATTCTCATTTATCTTTTCTTTTCATTTTCCTTTTTTTTTTTTTTTTTCTTTCAAATTAATTTTTCCGCCTTTTTTTTTTTTTTTTTTTGTTTGTTGAAGAAAATATGATAAATTTGATAGTTTTGTTTACTTTTTTTTTTTTTAAGTCAAATTTCTTCAAATGATGATGTCACATGAGAGGGATCAATTTATTTGTTGCTTTTTGTACTGCTATAACTAACAAAACAATTGTTGTTTATCATTTAGATGCTATATGAGAGAAGCAGTAATAATCATGTGTGTGATTTTTCTCTTTAATCCTTTTTTTTTTTTCTATTTTTTGTTTTTATTTCCAGAAATAAGTTCAAATTTTGTAAATAAATTTGTTCATATGTAAGTAAAAGATGGATGAAAGTTGAATTTATTTGCCAATTTTTTTTTTTTTTTTTATTTTTCATTCCCGCAAAAAAAAAGAAAAAATAGGATTAGATTTAGAAGAAAATTGGAAATTAATAGCTTTTCTTTTCCAGTCGAAATTTAATGCTGTAATAAAAGTGATGAAATAAGAACATAGAGCCGTGACAATGATATAATCGAATGTTCTTGATATTATCAAATTATTGTTTTGCTCTTTTATGCTTTTTTTTTTTTTTTTTAAATTTAAAAATATACTGGCAGGAAATATTTTTAACTTCTGTTTACCAAAATTAACAAATTTATTGATTTTTTTTTTTTTTTCAATTATTTCAAATATCTACTAATTTCGAGATTAGAAATCAACATTTTTTTTTTTTCTAATTGATGAAATAAAAAAAAAAAATTTTTTTTTTTCTTTTCATATCATATTGGGATTTGCCTTATAGAAATGTAATTTTTTGATAAGAATTGTATGCTTTCAATTATTAATAAGAGCAACGATTATTTGTGCAGTTTATGGTTTTCTTATGGATGATTTTTATGATATATTTGTTGAATTTATTGAAGCATATTTTCTAATCTTTATAATTCTATTCTAATTTTTCTTTCAGAATAAACGATCATCTTATTTTCATTTAAAAAAAATAGGTCGAAAAATTCCTAAAAATAATTTTTTCTTTTCAATTATATTAATTTATTATTTATAAAAAATTGAAAAAACCAGCATTTCTTTTTGATTGTCTGAAATACTATTTCATATGATTAATGAAAAGTTATTCTTTGATATATCCGGAGAATAATTACATTGCTCGGTTAATGATGGAAAAAAACAAATTTCAGACGAAGTAACAAACGGTTGCAAACTCAAGATTCGATGGGTTGTATTCGTGAACGACAAATTTCAACGGATTCTGTAAGTTCAAAAGGTGCTCTACATATCGATGATGCTGTTTTTGATCTCTATAAGAATCCAGAATCCGAAACATTATCATCATCTTGTTTATTAAAGGTTTCTTTTTTTTTTTTTTTTTTCTGATGGTGATATTTTCATTCAGCTAAGAGCTTTAAATTGCAATCACTCGTTCATTTATCTTTTCATTCCTATAACTCTATTAATATTATAATTACCATCCATTAGCTTCTAATAGATTTTATCTAAATATCATCATCAGAAAAACTTCAAATATTTATGATAAAATAGCATTAAAAATTATAAAATTCAAAATTAAACGAAAAATCTCAGAAGTAATTTTTAGTTTCAATGTAAAATTCATTTTATTTTCATGTTACAAAAATTGTTTATTTAAAAGAATTTTTTAAAAGGAAATTGACCATTTTATAGAATTATGAAAGGTAAATTTAATTTGATGCAAATTCATAGAATGCGAAAATTGTTAGTAAACTCTTTGAATGAAATTTTATTTTGCAAATTTTCATTTCAATCGGAATTTAAACTGGTTTTTTCGAGAAAAAAGAAAAATAATTTTCGATGAATTTTGATGATAATATGAATTTGCAATAAGAAATAATTCTGTTCCTGAAGTTTTGCAAATCAAACGGAAATATGTCTGTCCTTCTATTATCTTCACAGCTCCATAGAATGATTGAGGTAGTTTGAAAGGTCAAAAATTCAAATTATCATTAAACCAAGTGAATAATTTAAATTAAACTTAATTTATCCAGGAATTAATAGTCTTCATCAGTTAACAGATTTTTTTTTATCAGGATTTATTTTTAGTTACTTTATGAAACTGGAATTAGACGTGATGATCCACGTTTAGCCAACTTTTTACATGCAATACGACACGATGAACGAAAACAATCTGTGTTGGATATGACACCTACTGAAGTGATTAACGAGAATTTGGATCGAGAAACTTTCAAAAGGTCTTTTCTAAATCAAAGATTTTGCCAATTTCAAAATTAAATTCTCAGTAAAGTTAGTCTAAACGTTTTTTACGTTTTTTTTTTTTTTTTTTTTTTTTTTAGATATGTCAGTGATGCGATTGGAATAATTGCGAAAGCTCTAAAGAAGCAACTTGTAATTCCTGATTGGCCAGCATTTATTACAGTTATTGGTGAAATTTTTGAATCATGCCGTGAATTCAATGATGGAAATGTAAGTTTTATTCATAATGCTCTTTTTTTTTTTTTTTGAAATTTAAGCAAAAGTTAAATTTAGATTATTTATTGTTAGTTACATTATGCTAATTCAAATTGATCACAAAAATTCATTTATATTTTTTACAAATTTTACTTTACTTTTCAAATTATTACGAAGCAGTTTCTTTTTATGCTTTTTTTTTGCAATAATTTTCCTTTCGATATATTGATTTTAAAATTATTGAAAATTTTTTTCCCGCAGAAATGTTATTATATTTTGCGATTGAAATAGAAAAACAACTTGGTAGGGATTATTAAGAAATGAATCAACTTCGTGGTTATTTATGAAGGAATTTTAGTTTGTATGATTGCTTATAATATGAGCTATTAATCATTTGCTTTGTTGCATCCCCTACTAAAATTTTGCATACAATCAAAAAAAGCAATTTAGATTTGAATTTAGTTTTCAAAAAAAAAAAGAAAAAAAATTGAAGACAAAAGTTTTTCCTTCAACAGATCAATTTATAATCACTGAAATAATCCCTATTTTATGATTAAAATATAAGTTATCGAAATGAATCATTGTTATTGATGATTTAGCTTTAAATTTTATCATTATTTATTCATTTGATTAACGGACTTTTCGATTGACTAATCCTGATTGATAAGAATTGATAAGACTATTTCGAAATCCCATCATTTATCGATTTTTATTTTTATTTCTTTCAAAATGATATTCAAAATATTATTTTGAAATTTTATTCAAAAAAGACTTTTTAATTTTTGATCTCATTTGATAATATTTATCTTTTCTTTCTTTTTTTCCCGGATCAAGTAAATACAATGCAATTTTCTGAATTGATCATTGAGTATTAGGCCAAATGACAACCAGTTGATCCGGTTAATATTCCAGGTAGCAACTTACATTCCGCAATTGGCTCGATCCGATCCGAATACTTGGGCCATGGCGGTTTGTACCGTTGATGGGCAACGTCGATCATGGGGTGCTACCGAGGTACCATTCTGCTTACAGAGTGTATCAAAACCTTTCACCTATGCTATTGCTATGGATGAACTTGGTGCAGAAGAGGTTTATTTACCATTTCTTAATAGTTTTCCTCTTCAAATTCCATAAAAATCTCTCAAATTTTTCAAATTTAATCAAAAATATCAAAACATGTATGCATCTATTCGTTTCATCTTTTTTTTTTTTTTTTAATTTCGAAATTGCGAAAACAAAACGAAAAAAAAAGATTTCAATTGATTCATTACAAATTTGAAGTTTTGTTATTTTAAGGTGCATAAATATATTGGTCAAGAACCATCAGGTCGATTATTTAATGAAATTTGCTTGGATCATAATCGTAAGTGTTTCCTTTCTTTTCTTTTTTTTTTTTTTTTTTTCTTTTTTCTTCAATTTATGAAATTTCAATTCTGTTAGATTGCATCTGAATTTGAAAATTCAATAATTTATCAAAAAAAGAAAAAAAAAATTAATATAAACTGGTTAGTAATTTTTCATTATTTTTGCATTCTTTTATTTCTCATTTATTCTTGGAATTTTTGAGATGTGTTTTTGAGATTTTTGTAATTTTTGAGATGTGACAGCGTGTCTTGCTAAAATCTAATTTTATAATTGTATTGGAAAATGATTCGAGATTTGAAATATTTTCATTTTCAAATCTTTTGACAGAATAATTCATGTGAAAAGAAAATTCATGTACTTGATGGGAAGATGGGATGCAAAACAATGAAATAAATAGGGAAAAGTAGTTTTGGAGAATAACATTCTTTTCATGCATGAATGACGTCGATTATTTTGCAGCAAAATATTTGAGATTTTTTAAGTCTCTTCTTGCCGAATTATTATCAAAATTGATTTATGCCAAATCGATAGGAAATTTTAAAACATTTATTTATCTGAATGAAAAACCCATTGCAAATAAATGACATTTTTAGCCAGACAGGAAAAAATTGATTGTCAAAATTGATTTTTGTTGTCTTGTTGCAAGCTAAATTATGCAAATCTGATTATCATGAAAAATAAATGTGTTTTTAAGTTATGCTAGTAATTCCAAGTAAATTGTTAGCACTACTAAATTTTTTAAAATCATATCAATATTTCATCATTCTAAATTGATTAGTGATACATACATAAGTTCAATTTACTTTAAATTTAACTAATTAACCTTAAATGATTACAATTTAAAATATTCCCATAGTTATCCGATGAAAAATTTATGTCTATGATCTGAATTTAAAAAAAAAAAAAAATGAAACATGTAATTTAAAATAAGTTAGATAAAAATATTTTTTTTTTTTTGCAATAATTTATATTGTAGCAATTTAGCAAACAATTCCTGTTAATTTCTTATCCTAATATTTAGTATATAGTAAGGTTTTTAAATTATATTTTCGAAGAAATATAATAATTAGATGGAGAGTGCTGAAGTTATATGCATGTTTCGAGATGTTGATGAGATGAAAATTCAGTTATCAAGGAGTGAAAATCTTTTTTTCCACTTGAAACTCAATTTTCCTTTGCCAATTATATGTAAACAAAATATTTCCGAGATTCTTTTTTTTTTACTTGAATTGAATTCTAAGAATATATAATCATATAAAATGGAAAAAATTGCAATATATAAAATATGAAATATGTTCATTCGAAGAAAAATTTCTAGCTATAATTTGAATTTGAAAAAAAAAAAAAAAAAGAAAAAAACCTGGAAAAATGTATGGAAACATTAAAAATTCAAAGAGGAATATATTTGACAAATTTTGAAAATGAATAATTTAAAAAAAAAAAAAAAAAAAAAAAAAAGTTCAAAAGATTAGAGGAATTAAGAAGAAGAAAATAATGATATCAAACTTTCAAAACGAAAAAAAAAAATGAAAAACGAAGAAATTTTTTCAGATATTTTCAGAATGAAAACTTTCAAAAAATACATCCATTTCCAGATAAATAACCCTTGGAAAAAATTTCCAGATAAACCACATAATCCAATGATCAATGCTGGTGCAATATTAGTCGCATCGTTAATTAAACGTTCAAATTCGCTTGCCGATCGTTTTGATTTCGCTTTGCAATATTTCAAACGATTTGCTGCCGATGGTTTTGTTGGCTTCAATAATGCTGTTTTTTTGTCGGAACGTGAAACAGCTGATCGAAATTATGCATTATCATACTATATGCGTGAACATAAATGTTTCCCACCGAAAACCAGTTTACAAGTAAACAGTTTTTTTTACGAGAATATTAATTTTGAAAACAAAAAATTATGAAATTTTGAAGATTAGAATTATGAAATAAAAAATTACGAAATATTTAAAGAATTTAAAATTTTTTAATTTTTCGAATTATCCAATCCCACAATATTCACGTTAACATTTGATATAGAAGATTGAAAATCTTCAGGCTTAATTACTAAAGATATTAATTTAACTTTGGATTACATTTGCCCGAAAAAAAAAAAAAAAAAAGAAATACTTGGATGTTCCGTAATACATTAATATGATACAATGTCAATTCTGATATCGATTTGATCGAAATTTCCCCCTTAACAATGTCTTCTCAGCTTAATTAAAATTCTCGGAAATGAGTATTTTTTATGTTCTAGTATCACTTTTATCCATTACTAATATCGGATAAAATGTTGAAATTTTTAAAAACCTGAAAGTCCATTTACATATATATGCCATCAATTCATATTTGCATTTGATCAATTGATTTTTTGATTGATCCTCCGAGATACAAAACTCATCCATCTAAATTATAAATAGTATAAAATTACTGAATATTTTTTTTGGCAAAATAAGTTCCCCTGGATTTCGATCGATATTAATTATTTTTATAATTTCAGGATACACTGGATTTATATTTTCAACTTTGTGCAATCGAAACTAACGTCGATACATTGGCCGTAATGGCAGCTACATTAGCTAACGGTGGTGTATCACCGTTAAGTGAAGAACGTGTTGTGTGTAATCGAGCGGTTCGTGATACGTTATCATTGATGTATTCATGTGGAATGTACGATTATTCCGGTCAATTTGCTTTTAAGGTATTTTGGATTTTTTTTTTCTAAAATGAAAATGTTGAAAATTATGAGTGAAATAATTATTTTGATAATAAATCATCAAATTAATCAAAGTTCTATCACTGCATGATACTTTTTTTTCAGGTTGGTTTACCGGCAAAAAGTGGTGTATCGGGTGATATGATCATTGTTGTACCAAATGTCATGGGTATTTGTTTATTTTCGCCACCACTTGATCAACTTGGTAATACAGTTCGAGGAGTGAAATTTGCTGAACAATTTGTGGAAAAATTCAATTTTCATAATTACGACAGTCTTGTAAGTTTTTCGCTGATTAAATAAATTTTCCCATAATTTGATAGTTTGAAAATAGAATTGTTTTTTTCAATAAGTTTTTCATCACTGGAATTGAAATTTTGGATGTAAAATAAGCATAATTATCCAACTTAAGGTTTATTCTGAAACTCATAAAATTGATCCGCGAAAAAAAATTCGAGAAGTAAAACATGAATCCGTATCAAATATGATGTATGCCGCTACTACTGGTGATATTTCATCCATTCAAAGGTAAGCATTTTATATATTGTATTTATAATCGGTTCGGTATGAAAATCGATAGAATCAAATTTGAGTGAACAAAAATCTAGCAATTTAATTATTGAAAAATAAATTAAACTGAATAGTTTCTTTGAAGCTTATTTGAAAATTTAGTATGCAATTATTACTTGGTCAAATTTGAAGAAACTTGAAAAAATAGTATCTAAAAAGTTTTTAGGTACAGAATCTCGAGAGAACGGAAGAATTCAAAAGTCAGAAATTTAACAATGATGAATTAATAGATTAGAAAAACAAGTAAAAGATGAGAATGATTGAGCAGTTATGCTAATATTTAAACTGTACAAGAAGATGAAGATACTATAGAGTTGAAAATCATTTTCCTATTATAAAACTTATCATCAGCCTTTTGTGAAAGAATGTCTTTCATATCAGCTTAATTTTATCAGATTTTGTTTTTTCATATCAGTATCAGAACTTATCAGATTGTTTTCAAAATCAGCTTATATTATTCTTCATTCCTTTTGTTTCAGATATCTTTTATTGGGTGCTGGTGTCGCTGAAAGAGATTATGATGATCGAACTGTATTACATGTTGCCGCTGCACATGGAAATGAAAATGTACTGAAATTTTTGTTACAACGATGGCTAGAAAGTCCAGGTAAAAATTGTGCAATACTAATTTATTACTCATGCAGTAGACAACAGATAACGGTTATCATTCATATCAGTTTATCTATTAAATATGTAGTTAGTAACAGTTCATAAAGTAATGTGAACTATCGCGGATGAATACTTCTAAAACTTAAAAATTATTTGTGACAATTCATATCAGAAGACTTTAGTTTACTTTTCAAATTTGCTTTTTTTTTTCTATTTTGAAAATGTTCGAATTCGAACAATTCAGATCCATTGGATCGATACGGTCGAACACCTCTTGATGATGCTAAAGAATTTGGCCATTCTACGTGTGTGGAAATCCTGGAAAAAGCTTTGGAAAAGTTCAAATTAAAAGCACAAGAAAATAATAACTCAACAATAAGTAAACCCTAATTTATTACAAACATCAGAAGATCGATAAAGTAGAACTGTATTCAACTTTAAGTTATCTCTATGTAAAAGTTTAATTTCTACATCCTTCCTATCTGTCCGATTATTTACTCCATTCCTGAATCTCAAAATTCTTTCGTTTTTCAAAAAAGCGAGGACTCTCTGTCATTTGAATAATTTGAAAATGATTCATCTTCGAGGGACTTTTTTTTTTCATTTTATAATATCATCCCCATGTATTACGGTAATATATATTTTTCTTGTATCTTTCGTTTCCGAAACTCTTATTATGAGATAGTTTAGAAAGAAATGATGTGATCCCAGTGTATAAAATACTTTTTTTTTTCTTTTTAATAAATGTATCATGCCCATGACTTAATGAAAAATTTTTTAATGGGAAAAAATACTGATTAATAGACAAAACATGGAAATATTGATAAACAATGCAGGCTAATTCATGAAATTAATATGGATCATTTTTTTTGTCTTTTGATGGATTTCTAAATAAATAACATATTTCATGATTAATTGATTGAGTGTATAAGAACTTCAAATACTCAAATCCCGCATTTTATATTAACAACAAAAAAAAAAAACAGCATAAAATATATCGAAAATCAATAAAGCTTTTAATTCTTAATTTGCTAATATGTAACTTCCTGTGGTAAACTTTATCTTGAACAATAATAGTCGGCTAACGGAAGCATACTAAACTGGAATTATCGTCTTGTAACTGAAAGAATTACTGAAAAGAAATCTGTGATAATGTATAATTACGGATATCATGTTTTTCTTTTACCCCTTTTCCTCTTTCCTGCTCCTCATTTACTCTCTTTCATCTCTTCTCGTAATATTTCCAAAAATCTCTAAAAATAAAAGAGGAAAAGAAAAACTAAAAATAACTATTCTGAAATATCCATAAAAAGACAATTTTACTTAGGAAAAAATAAATGGCTTCAAGAAAGACAAGAGATGTGCAATTATGTTTAGGCCTCAAAAAGCTTTTAAGCAATGAGCAATTCGGTCACTCAAAAAAATAATATGAGCAATTATTTAAAATTACTTTCGAACGATATCTTTTAGAAAACTTGATTTCTTCGTAGTCTAAATAATAGCTTCAAGCTCCCTCATAACTCATTCTCGAAGGAAAAAACATCTACTAAAATTTAAAAAATATTTACAAAGTTAGAAAAAATTAACTGAAGCACGAAGAAATCCATATAAATATTAAGAATCATTGAGAATACCATTCTGACACGAATCTTCGTGAGGCAGTTTTTAATTTAAAATTTCAATTTTAATTGAGGCAAACTAATACATTCTTACTCTACAGCATTAAATGTGAAACATATTTGGTCATTTCTATTAGAGTGGCGGACAGAAGTGTTAACAAAAATATAAGCTCAGTGTATAGATGCAGCAAGAATCAAACGACAATCAACAGAAGAGATATATAAAACAAGCATCAAATATTAAATAATGTATAATATTAATTAAGAACTGCATAAAAATGGTTATAAAGTTTCGAATAAAAACTAAGTTGTCCACCCATTTCTGTTTCATGAAAAAATTTTCCGAAATATTAGCACTTTATAGACCCCACGAAAAATCACATTTTTTAATGAAGATGAAGATATGGAATTAATAATGTGAATTTGTGTCTATATTACTTTCTGGGAAATAAGAATTAATATATTTGTAAATTGATTTTTCTCCAACAACTTGAATACGACCTTCATTTTCTTCTATTGCTGCAACCTCACGTGCTTTATCCTGAAAAACGAAAATTACCAAGAAATCGAAACATTCAGATCTAACTAGCTTGCTCTTAGTATTATATTCCTAGAAAATTTATTCTCATTTTCAGTTATTAGAATCAATCATGTGGCCTTCATTTATACTGAAGAATATGATAAACTCCATATCCCAAATATGATAACTTCTTATGGGAACTCATAAATGATACATAGCTTGTCAAATAGTTTGAAAAATACATACTATTTTATGAATAAGTATGCTTGCGGGAATCCATATAACCAGAACAACAGCCGCAATGATAGCAACCAAATTATTGCCAACGAATTTCCCTGAAAAAAATTTTGGTACTGCTCAGTTCACTCACACAAATTTCAGTTGAGCTCTTTTCTGGAAAATCTTACTAATGATAGACCAGCTCAATGAATAAAAAGTTTTGAATATCAATAGTTGATTGTAAATTGAAGTTAACAGTTCAAACCACATTATTCCTCATCAAAAGTATTTGTACTAATAGGACTAAAATAGATAAATGATAATACTTACAGAAATTCGTTTCATCAAGATTTTTGATGATATACCAATAGTGCGAAACGAAATCAGCAACTTCTTTAATGCAAATGGCCTATAAAGAAAGAATTATCTGTAATTCATCTCGCTTACCATGTACATTTGATTAATTAGTATTTTATAGAAACAATAAGGCCGAAGATTTCTGACCAGTTACTTAGAAACAGAAAAATCCAGAACTGCAAATTACAAGATAAATATTTCTTACTCAAATCGACGATTGGGATTTGATAACTTCATCATTTATAGACAACTGGACAAATTTTACAAACTTGTAATCATATTTTCATTCGTTACCAAAAAAAATTCTAAAAAATTATTTGCTTCCTCATTTTGAAAACAATGAAAAAAAAATAAAAAATAACCCCTGAACATGTGCCATGAATACAGCGAGTACCATCTTTTAAGATAAATTTCGGATCATAACTATATGGTTCACAAGTCCCGTTTTCAGATCGACAGCAACGTAAGCAAGCAACTGCTTCTGTAATGCTTCATCCATATAATCACTGTTCACAGCAAATAAATAATGAAGTTCATGAAACCATGATTATGCCCTTGCTTTTATAATTATAATCTTTTCGCAATTAAAATAACAATTAAATAGCTGAACAGACGATAGGGGGTTACTGATGGTTTAATCAGTTATTAAAATAGAAAAAAAATTAATTGATAGCATGCTATATGAAACTTTTATCTTCACCAGAATCATGGAAACTTTCCATCATCCAAAATTTTTCACAAAATCAAATCTAACCATATCTAATGACATCACTAAGAAAGATATTATAGAACTTATTAAATAATTGGGAAAATTCTGCTGAAAACAATACAAAAAAAATCAGTATCATATAAAGAAATTAATATCAATAATCTAGCATGAATATTACTAATAGAATTAGAAAGCTAACCTCTATCACACATGCAAGGTTTCTTATTGACAGACGGTCTCTCACAGAAGGTAAGACAATGGCCGTTCAAACATTCACCATCTTCAATGCAAGGTGTACCATCTTGTACGAAACCAGGCTCTGGACATTCACCTGAATTGCCCCTGGAGAAAAAGCTCATCACCACTAAAAACAATCACTGCCTGGTCATAAAACAAAGTGATTACGTAAATCAACATTTCATTTTTTTAATGAACGGAACATTGAGTTTTTCTGATTTCATCTAATGCTCAAACTTCTTCTATTTATAGCACAGATTTTTTAATCTGAATAAAATACTAGCAAACTAACGTGCAGAACGAGGAAAGTTTGCATTGAAGTCGATTTTCATGAAGACAAAGATGAGTTGATGGAAGAAATTGACAATCACTTGAACAGCATGGACTGTTTTTTGGTGAACAGATTGCATTCGGTTTGAAACGACAATCTGCTGTACAACATCTGAAAATTAGTTATTTATTTCTGGAAAAATATTACGAATAGAATTGAGAAAATGAGATCTCTAATATTCCATTGCTGAAATTATTCTAAAAGTAGACTTGAACATAAAAAAGTGATCCAAAAGTTAAAAATGTCCAAAACAGTAACTTTATCATAACTGACACTTATAATGATTAATTTTCCTACAATCTAAACTTAAGACTTTTTCTTATGCATAAGATTCATTTTAGATACCAAAGAATAGCTCCTAGCCATTTTATATTACCAAAATTCTCAAATCGAATGAAACCAGATCTTTAAATTATTTACTTATCACTAGTTCCAGAAAGCAAACCACCAACATCGCATTCTTCCGCGAAACCATTTGTATCATTTTCAACTTTACCATTACCACAAAACGCACTCATTTCAGGTTCAAAGCAAATATTTGCTTTTTTTGACAAAACCTTACCAATGAGACGACGTGAACATGGCGAAAAACGCTGTAAAGCAAGATATATATTTGCTGTTTATTGAATATTTATTTTAATGGAAGAATTTTAAATATTAGGCCCTCATTTTATTATTAGAAGAGTCCGTCTCCGAAAAATTCCTATTTAAAAATGAATAACGCGGATGCATGAACTGAGACATGATTAAATTACTAACTGATAAAAATTCTAATAACTTGAAATATAATTGCAAAATTTAATGGAAAGAACTAAATAGCATAGAGAGTATTATCGAGTAGCGCGAATTTTCATATTCTTTATTTCCGATGTAGAAGTTTGCCTTCTTTTTGAAATATCCACCAACTTACATTATTATTCTCATCATATCCGGAAACGGAAAAAGTGTTCATAATATAGGAACCACCTGAACTGTACGGTGGTGAACATTCCAATGATAAGTCATCGTGTGTCGCACCCCAATTATGACCTAACTCTGAAAATCACAAAAACTATGAAGAAGAATTACCAAATTCATTAAACTTGCAATTTGTTGTGAAAATAAGAATAACATTATTTCAGAAGCTTAAGCAGTAAAGAAAAAAAAAAAAGAAAAAAAGAAAAAAAAAAGAAAAAATATCAAACATAAAATCAATAAACAATTGTCTTATTGCACAACTATTATATTTTTATTAAATTTTGTATTTACTTATTTTGTACTTGTGCGGAAAATTGCACGGCAGAAAATGTGTGAAACACGCTAATTTAATGACATATTTCATAAAAAATTTTACAGAACACTCGATTAATAAATAAAATAACATTCGATTACCGTGAGCCGTTACAATATCCGCTTCGCGTGATACCACCGTGCCACCGTGAGTAGCTTTTGCGCTTGAAAGAGCAGTATTGTAATAGACAATACCTAATCCATCCCTATTCTGAATTATCATTGTATAAATATTCATTAAATGACAAGATGATTACAAATCTATTCCTCCTTCTCTTTTTTACCCACTTGCAATTAATTTATATTTAGAATTGGACAGGCATTTTAAAATGCTCTGAAATCTTGCTAAAAACCTAATTCACAGTAGGAAACCAAAATAAAATATCAGCTGAACAGTTTTTCTTCAATTCGAAAAATTTTAGAAATCATATTTTTTGGCTATGCAATTATTCCTATCCAATAAATGATTTGCTCGAATTGAATAAGGTGAAATGAATTTCCAACAAAAAACAACTCATGAAAAACGAATAAAATAAATTTCATTAATCATTTTTGCTGTAATTTAATCAAATTAAATTCAGATAAAAGAACAAACTCTTATCGAAAAAAATTCCCAAGTTAAAAAAAATAAATTGCTTAATAAATTATTTTTGAGAAATAAATAAAATCGATCACCTGCACTGAACATATCCCACCCGCTGCATCAAGTTCAGGTGATGAGATATATGCCAAGCCAAGGACACCATTCTCAAATGACTGTGCTGTAAACAGATGGACAAGACAATATTTATCAGATCCTTGATTTCGCGAAAAATTCTGAAAAATATTCCATCAGTTTACGGAAATAGGAATTGTACTAGAATGGGAAACATGAATAGAAATTCTATCAAAAAATTTGAAAAAAAGTTGTATTAAATGACAAATCAACGACATATTTTCCCACAATCATCAAAACATTCCCTTTTTTGCTATATCCATTTCAATAGGAGCACAGTTTAGCCAGATTATATAATTTTTATATAACATCAAAAATTATATAATCTCTCGCGGATAATTCTAACAAATCCCATATTATTAATTTATTCCCAATGAGTTATCAGTGATGGTAATAATTTTTTGCTTTCTTTTCATTTTATAGTTTCAAATAATTTGACTATCATTAAGAACGTCCAGAGGTATTGCATCGTGAAATATCAGAAAAAACGTAATATAATGGAACTGACATCAAGAACAGCTTTGACACTTCGTTTAGTACTAGTATTTGAATTATAATGGTTAGGTTGACCAACAGTAGGTGACGTATGGATTATCATTTCTTTTATCATAAAACCCATATTAATCAATCGTCGGCCATCCTCATCGATGCCCCAATCAGTGGTTGTATACAGTGCATTGACACGATCAATTACATTTATCTATAAGTTTACGATATAGTATGATTTCATTTGATTTGTCTTCCACTTATCCCAGAATAAGAAAAAAAATTTTAGCAATGAAGAATGGCATAAATTAAGAGTATTCATATGAAATACTCCGAAAAGTCTTCATCACACTAACCGAATAGTGGAAATGACTTAATGAATAATAATTATGGATGAGAAAATAAGGAAGGATCACGAAGAATATGTGAGAGTCCTCACAGCTAATTAATGTGCAAGAGTCCTCACAGCTAATATAATAACTATATTATAGTTGGAGTTTTCAAGAACTTTAGGTAAAAGTCAATTGAAATTTTGTATATTTGCTTTCCATAAAAGAAATTTAACTTAAATAAAATTAACCAAATATCTAGCAGAGAAAGCTTGACTACCATTTCCAATCGTACTGAAAAATTGATAATCCGCAACCACTCGCAAAGCACATCTGAAATTTTAACAAAAGACAACCATTTTCTCGATGGATGGAATGGAATTTATACAGAATGTATAAGGTTATGTCCTGGACTTTAGAAAAAAAAAAAAAAAAAAAAGAAAAAGAAATTAATTAACCAACCGATTTTTATGAGCCGGTAATGCTGATAATCGTTTAACTCTCATTGATTGAGATACATTATTCGAGTTTGCTACTAATATCGATGAACAAAATGATCCACTGCCCACTATATCATTTAGTTTTAAATCCGAATTTCGATAGGCTAAAACTTCCCAAGGATGAGCTGTTTTCTGAAAATTTCCTAATATACAAAATATTATGATAGCAGATGAGATGTTTCACATTGATATCCTTAATAACTTGAAGAATTTTATATTTTAACCAAACAAAAAAAAATCTGGTTTAATTTTTCCTTCCATCTATATTTATTTCCTAAACGCTTTCCCTTTCCCTTTTCCATGCATTTTCCACAAATTTTTTGTCAAAGGTGGATAGAAATTCATACAATGTACCATATCATTAGAAACTTATTCACTACCCTAAAATATGTGATACATAAATAGAAAATCGATTTACGTAGAAAAAAAACCGCATAAAGCAAGATTGATTCTATAAATGACCATTATAAAAAATGATGATGAAAAAAAATGAAAAAAAGAAATTACGAAATGAATTTTTGCAGGCTCGAAAATATAGATTTCCCCATCACTTTGTACGGTACCCAATAACGAGCCCTCATCACCATATGTAATCGATACTATAGAATCAACGGCGCCTTCAGAATACCGAAAATAAAACTCAGTGTAATTGGTAGATAGATAAAATGGTTGAAATGCAAATAAAACGATAGTAATAGCAAATTAATTTTAATTTAGGTTTAATGAAGATGGCAATCAATATATGACATCACATGCAATGAGAGTGAAAAAGACTTTGAATCAAATTAAATTTTAAAAGTTAACTGAAGTGCAGCGTGATATAAATTATATTCAGTATGGATAAATTTTTGTTGATTAAATTCAGCATAAATTTCAAAAAATTCAAGCAAGTTAGATTTAATAAGAATTTAAAAGTATTTCACCATGCAAATGACCACTGAAGTGTTCATCCGGATTGACCGCACATAATTTTTCATGCCCATATCCGTCTATTTCTCGGCACTTGAAATTCGTATGAAGAATACCTTTCTTCGGAGTAAGATATATATCAAAAAAGCGATTAAAAGCTCTGAAAATATTTTTTTTATTCTTCAAAAAATTAAAATTAAAAAAAAAAGAAAAAAAAACTACAAATTAAATTTTATGTACAGTTCTCCTATGAAATAAACTTTAAAAAAAAATAAAAATCACACACTCTGTGCAAAATTACTTTTTATGCATAAAATAAATTTCTTAGCAAAAATAATCTTTCAATTACCAAAACATACTCCCATGTAACATGCCAGTTTCATAAGATAAGCACATGATAAATCTGATATATTCAAATTTGGCTAAGTATAAGAAGAAGAAGAAGAAGAAGAAGAAAGAAAATAACCTAAAAGTTAGACGTTCTTGTTTGTTGTACAAAACATTATTATCAACAATGCCTCGTTTTTCAATTCTTCGATTCACTTTGATAATTTCGTAATATTTTAATCTTTCATTCAAATTCATTTCGCTTTTGCCTTTAATATATCTTTATTCGTTTTTCATAAAAGAAATTATTCCAATTTTCATATTGTTAATTGTATGATTGATAAGAAATATAAAAAGAATGTTAGCTTTATCAAACTTATCATTTGAAGCATCGATTAAATTTGTTAAATTTATTCGATCAATTATGCTTCTTTCTTTCAAAACGAAATGTAAATTTTGTAACTTTCAGTTCAAAAAAAAAAATGGATAACATACCATCAATAAATAATGCTCCATTTATTACTGAATAGATATAAAACAAGAAATGAAATGAGACGGCGATTCGCCTCCAAAATAGCGACATCACGAAGTATATGCATGTGTTACAAGGCTTATCCTGAAACTAATATCACCAATTTGTAGTTAAAATGAACATCGCATTAATAAGCCAAGAGCCAAAATGATCGAAAATTCCGCAAAATGAAAATTTTAATGAAATATTTTTAAATTTACCGAAATCCAATTTATTATAAGAAATGAGTAGATATGTTATTTGGACTGTTACACTCCTCATTAAATCGAATTTTCCTTTAGCGAGAAATTAATCGGAACAGGTTTTTATAACTAAATTTGCTTTTATATTTACTCGCCGCCCTATGATTGACAAATTTAAAAAGTCCACTGAAATTACGCTTTTTTCCATTCCAAGCTGTTGTACCCATTGTAGGAGAAAAATATAATAGTCATTATCTGAAATTCCTACGTCTTACCCTCCACCGTTACCTGAAATTCCTATGTCTTCCCCTCCACCGTTACCTGAAATTCCTACGTCTTCCTTACCACCGTTACCTGAAATTCCTACGTCTTTCCCTCCACCGTTACCTAAAATTCCTACGTCTTCCTCCTCTCCCAATACTTGAAATTCCCATGTTTCAGCCATACCTGTACTTTCTTAGCCAGACGAATTTTCTACCTGTTATTTTTCTAACATATATTTACCTTGAAAAATAAACTAATTTTCAAATTTTCACACATACACATTTCCACTATGTACACATACAGACATGCCACATACTCACAGACATGCACATACATCCACATACTCACAGACATGCACATACATCCACATACTCACAGACACGCACATACGTATACATACACGTAGACATACATACAGAGACAAAAGTCTTTGTCACGACTGGTTTGAGCATATGGACGATTTTTAAAAAAATTTGAAAACTTCCACTCTATTCCGTAATCAGACAGCATAAAATGAAAAAAAAGCAAATGACTATTTACAAAAGGAGGGATGACGTCACTGATGAGTCATCACTAGAAGATAAAATGTTATCATTGATAATAGCAAAGATGATGATGATGATAGGAATCGATGATTGTGTATGAGAATGAATCAGAGAGTATTGTGATAAGAAGAAAAAAAGAAGGAACAAGATGAACAGAGAAAAAAAAAATAGTATTAAACATTAAATGGAGGGATCATTAAATAATTAGGAAATTATGCTAATTAAGCGTAAATTATGCGATTAGTCGGAATATTATAATTAACCGGAATGTTAATAAAAAAAAAAAAGAAATCAGAAATCAGAGAATATTCTGATAAGAAAAAAATCGCAGTTTTTTTTCCATATCATTTATAAAAATGACCAGTTAGTAATTTGTTGCGGCGTATATTTATTTACCAAATATTAATTACCCGTGAAAATTATACGGAAAAACTGATCTAAATATGCCAATATCCATTGATCGGATCGATTCATCGATCGATCGATCGATCGATGCTTATCACATTCGTTTCGGATCGATCAATCCGGTAAAATTTTTGGGATCCTAAATTTGAACTTTTATAAAAATGATTTAGATACAGGATATCTCGGGTTACTGATATTTTCTTATAAAAATTTCCCCTTTCTTTTCATTAAATCATCTAATTCAGTTTTATATTTGAAATCTAAATTATCACAAAATATTCAAAAAAGCAAATGGTCTTGCTTGGATTGTCTGCGTTTGATCATTGATTTCTCATTCTTCGTTATTTATTTCTACTGTTCTAGTAAATGATTTAATTTTATGTTAGTTTAGAATTTTGTAAGCTGTTCCAGTATTTTTCTTCACTTCCGGTTGTTCCGGTAATCTTTTTTTGCATCAATCCATTTTTTAGTGATTTTCCGGTTGTCCGTTTATTCTGATTTTTTTTCCGTCCATCTATTTTCCGGTAATTTTCTATTATTTTATATATTCTTCCGGTTTCTTTTGAAGTTTGTTCGTTTACTCATTTATTTATCTTGCTCAGCATTATTCCGATTGCATTAGAAAATTAATTACGGAAAAAAAAATGAGTAGTGTGATTAAAACGATAAATTGTTTCGATCGAATATTGATACAGTAATGTTAATGCTTTTATAACTTTTATCGATTATTTCCAGCATTCCGAATTTCATATTTTATTCCGGGAAAAATGGTTGATTCGACAGTTGTAGCGGATGTCCCACAAATTCCTCAGGTTGATATGATTAGTGCAACGAGTAAGTTACAATTAGAAGCAGCTGATGTTCGAAATAACAGGCCTAATTGGAATTCCTATTTAAGGTTTCTTTTCATTACTTTGTTGCATTTAAGTATATTTTGTTTTAATTATGCTTATATATTATCATATTCCTATTAAATTTATGTATTATAATATCTTAAAATGAAGTGCTATTCTTAGTTACCGATATGAAAGAGAATATATTGTTATGGATGTAGAAGAAATTATAATTTTTACCTGTTTGATATAGAAGAAACTTTATTCATTGCTGTAAATATAGACTAAACTATCAGTTGTAATGGATACAAAAAAAAAAAAGAGTTTATAATAATCTAGAAATTAAGTAATAACTTATAATAATTAAAGTTTAATGAAATGTGAAACAAGATTTAATCAGAATATCTGTATTCTTCATAAAATGTCTGCTTGTAATATTTGCTCATTTTGAATTTTAAAACTAATTAACTCTTAGCCATTTTCTCCTCTATTATGATTGAAGTTTTTATCATTTATCACTTTTTCTTTTTAAACTTCTGCTATTTACCACTTTTTTTTAATCATTAAAGGACTTTCGAAGTCTAGTCTTATGCATTTCATTTCGCGAAAGTATGAGAAGTAATAGAAGATTGTATATCAGATATTGGCACATATTGATTTTTGCTATCTTTCCTATGGTAGATAAAGTTATAAACGAGGGAAAAAAAAAAGTGAAATATGTTTTAAGCAAATTATTAATTGTTGTAAAATAATAGATGAGCTCTGTAGGAGTCAAATGATTGTGCAGGAAGATTACGATTTCATAACGGCATATGAAGCATTAAAAACTAAGCAAGATCGTGATGTCTTCTTGGAGAATAATAAAAATCAGTGTGCACGGACAATGATCAATCTTATTACAACTGTTGCCAAAGATCAAAATGTTCGTTATGTACTAACATTAATGGATGATATGATTTTGGTTAGTGTTACACTTGTTTATTCTACAGAGATTTCCAATAATTTTTGTATTTTCATATAAGTTCTTCTAAAAAAAGAAAGTTCACCATGATCTTCTCAAATGTAAAAATTTAGGATTGAAAATTTGCTGGTAATATCACATTTGGCCCCTTACAATATTTGCTGTCAGTTCGTTTTGTATATTTGTATTTTTGTATATTTGTATATTTTGTACATTTGATATAATTTAATTTTTACAATGGGGATGCAATAATGAAAATTTGAGATTTGTTGAGAAAAAGATATTACTGGTCTGTGAAAAGAAATCGGTAGTCCTAAAATCAGAGAAAAACATATATGCATTAACCGACAATATATACAATTTCACTGCAGTAATATCAACCATGGATTAGATTTTAGACAAGCTATTGAAAATCCTGACTTTTTATTAAGTCTGATAGAATTTAAAAAGAGCAGTTTATTGAATGTTTCATAAATTATTATGATAAGCTTTGCCCAGTATGATTAGTCTTCCCTTCTTTTCACTTCCATGCATTTATTTTCATTTACTAAGTGATGATTTATTTCAGGAGGATAAATCACGTGTAGAAATATTTCATAGCTATGCCCGAAAAAATAAGCGAAGCTTATGGTCATGGTTCTTGGGTATCTTACAGCGTCAAGATCCATTCACTGTAAATCAGGTTTGTATTTTGAATTGAATATTAGCAGGGAAAATTGGAAGTAATTTACTTGAATACATACTTGCTTGCTTATTGTAGGATTTTTAGATTGCCAACAATGTCTTTCCGTTGATAACTCATCTGTATTACGAATTTTATAGTATGAACTACTAATATACTGAATTCTAAAATGAGCTTAGCATCGTATCCATAATATAAGCTTGCTTGTTAACCAGCTGATCCATCTAGTTCATTTAATTCAGTGATATTTTGGAAATAATCAATCGAAAAGTCTTAATTCATGTTTTTTTTTTTTTTTTTTTTGCAAATAATAATTTTATGATGCGATAACTTCATAGAAAATATTTTTCAGATGTCATCTGTTTTAGCAAAATTTGCTTGTTTTGGTACAACACTTATGGAAGGTTCCGATCTAAATTTCTACATTTCATTTCTCAAGGATCAGTTGAAGTCTGCAGGAAATGAATATATCAATACAACGGCACGTTGTTTGCAGATGATACTTCGGATTGATGAGTATCGTCATACATTTTTGGCACTGGATGGTATCAAAAGGTTTTTAAATGAATTATTTTTTTGCTTACATGATGTTTGACAAATCAACGCAGCTATTATTGACCGCTGGGAGTTGTGTAAAATGCTTTAGGCATCGAATAGTTAAAAAAATCGTTTGAGCTAATTTGATTAATAGTATTTTCATAAAACCAGGAAATAAAGCCAAAATTTTTTATTTGATAGGGCAAATCACGGATCATTTTTAATAGAACGGGTTTTACATCTTTTGTTATACATTATAATAAATGACTTAAAAATATCTTATACTTTCAGTATTTTGGCAGTCTTGAGCGGTAAAACTAATTTTCAACTTCAATATCAACTCATATTCTCGTTATGGTGTCTTACATTCAACCCAGCCATAGCCCAAAAATTCCCGCATAGCGGAGCTATTCAAATTCTTGGTGATATTCTTTCGGAATCAACTAAAGAAAAAGTAAAGCTGTATATTTTTGATATTTTTCTTGCGTACTGAGGATATGATATGCGGAGAAATAAGGTTACTTGGTGATAAGGAAAGATATTTTACTTTAACTAAGGTTTTTGTCTACAGTTTACAAAATTAATATATTTTGTGATTTGGTGCGTCACGATTTCATGTAAGTTTGTAGTGATTTTTAGTGATTTTTGTCATTTTCTGTTTTGCTCCTTTGTGAAGAAATAATGATATTTAGCTTTTGAAATTACTTTTTATAGGTGATTCGCATAATCTTGGGAACATTTCGGAATATTCTCGAGAAAATCGATGACCGTGAGCTTGAGCGAGAAACAGCCTTACAAATGGTGCAATGTAAAACTTTGAAAACACTTGAACTAATGGACTCCAAAAAATTTGATGATGACGAGTTGAACGATGATGTTGAATTCCTCAGTGAAAAATTGCATTCCTCAGTCCAAGATTTCTCTTCATTTGACGAATATGTATCGGAGGTATGATTCAAGTAATAGAGAAATACTGTGGTGCTACTTCTTGTTAGGCACTGTGGATGAACGTCTTCATTAGATTGTGCCAAGAAGTTGAACATGTTGAACAAGGCAAATTTTATGGCGATTTAAATTTTAAGAATTACTCTTTTGCATTTCATTTTTGTATTTCGAAAATTTCGAAAGTTTATTAGATCTAGAAAGCGACTTCTCACTTGGAAAAATGAATACTGATTTGATTTTTTAATATTTTTTTTAGGTAAAATCAGGCCGGCTGCATTGGAGTCCGGTCCATAAATCAGAAAAGTTTTGGAGAGAAAATGCACAAAAATTCAATGAAAAAGATTTTGAGCTTTTAAAGTAAGTCCTCACACTTAAAGCGAAATTGAAAGATTACTATTCTGTTTTTCCTTTTGAACATTTCCAGGATTTTGATCAAAATTTTGGAAGTACAGTCGGATACTTTAGCTCTGTGCGTCGCAGTCCACGATATTGGAGAATATGTAAGACACTATCCAAGGGGCAAGAAGTTCGTTTTTATGCTTTCTTTTCAGAATATATGCTTTCTTTCAGAATATTTATGCTTTCTTTTCTGAATTATTATATATGTATATATTTTTTCATTTTAGCAAAATTGAGCAACTGCAAGGTAAGCAAGCAGTGATGAAACTGCTTTCGGCGGATGATCCAAATGTACGATATCATTCATTGCTTGCAATCCAGAAATTAATGGTGCATAATTGGGAATATCTTGGCAAACAGTTGGATGCTGATAATGCAACTGCTACAGTTGAATGAATACTATGAATATGTATATGTATGTAATTGTGTTGTTTATAGAAAAATTTGCGACACATCATGTACGTCTTTAATTGACCTCATCTGAAACTATAGATTTTTTTCGTACATTAGATGCCTCTACTTAACTGAGCATTAGCTTTATGATATAAATGCACTAAATGCTTTTGAATTTTTTTACATATCTTATGATGATGTCTTTGTCTTTCATATCCGACTTATGTTTGGTGATTGGCGAACGTCATTAAACTGATTAGGTAATCAATATGAGCGCTGTCACTAAAAAGAAAAATGAAGTAAAGCATGAATTAATTATGATAGAAAAGTTCATTGCAAATATTTTTTTCCAGGAATATGTGGTTTTTTCCGACATTTACAAATTTGAGAAGTGAAAACCGGTAAGCACTTAATTATAATTACCCCCACGTTCGCAAAAGACAATCTGTTAGCTTTTCATTGTCTTAGTAACTCAACTGTTCCTTGAATTTGCATTTAACATCGAAAATTTTCTTTTGAATCAAATAATTTATTATCTAAGTTAACTCAAATCACGTAGCAGTTAACATTATCGAAAAATGCAGAATGCGAAATTCGCATTTTCCCAACAATTGGCTGATGAAATACTTTTACTGAGTTAATTTAATTGAACTGATAGTTCGTACAAACTCAAAATTACGAGTCAGTTAATAGAAGATAACGAACTTTTCGATCCGACTGAATCCATTCACGCATTCGTGTACTAATTACTAGCTACATTCCAGACCATTTCATTCGTAAAAAAAGATTGTATATTTAATATTTTCGACTGGTTTTATGTCAAAGTAGCAGCTATTCAATGAATCTTCTTTATATAGTCATAACATAATCTGTGATAATTTGTGTAGTTTCGTTGAATTATTGTCATTAATTTTCTTGATGCAATAAAACAGCTTAAAAAATTAAACGGATAAAATTTAAATGTCAGCTGACAATCAATTTCCTACATTAATATTGAGATTCAGATGCTTACTTCATCATCGACCTTATGTAATGTAAATCACAGAAACTTCGAGCTTGTCAACTTAATCTTGCTCCCTTGCTATATTCCTGATGCTAAAAATCTTGTTCGTTCATTCTATTATTGATTGGGATGGAGCTCAATACATGCATTATACCAGGACGGCTTTTGGCAAAGCTAGAGACTAGTAATAGACTGTGTTTTAATAAATTCATTTGTGTATGTCCACTGGTTACTGTAAATAAACAAAACTTATTTTTAATCATATGCATTTAAATTAAAACAACGAACTAATAACAATTGAAAATCATTTTTAATGTCTTCGTCCACGTCGAATTTCCTTTGCTTTTGGAGGCAAAATAATGCCATCATACTGAAAAAGGTAAGCTGCATAAGAGGATTCGGAAGATAATACTATACAATATTCCAGAAAAGGATATATGATTACTTTGCATTTTCATAAATACGAAATTTTACGTAGTGGACACAACAATTCTGAAAATTTTTGGAGAGGCACAGGAATTAGAAAAGCACTGTGGGACGAATACTGCCGCCCCAATAATAATTACTGCAAAGTAACTCCGAACTACTTTTTTTAACAAAGGTCATTAATTCAAACTCATCCATAATAAACATACTTTTTGTTGAAACCACTTCACTGCTTCCTCTTTTCCTACACGATGTGTATGTCCTACACGCCCACGTGCACGTCTACGCTTTGCAACTCGATGGCCAGCACGTCCGAGAACAACATAAAAGTCCATACCGTAGATACCAATTAACGGATCATACTTAATCCCCAAATCTATATGCTCTTGTATTCCGAAGCCGAAATTTCCAGTGTCTGAGAAATTTTCTCGGTATAATTCATATTCTTTCACCTAAAAGTATAAAGGATTGATTTTCGAAAAGTAAAAAAATGCATAAATTATTCAAGGAAAATGGCGATCATTTCATTCATTTTATGCTAAAGTGTATACTGAAGTTTCATTTATCTTCAAAACAAACGATAGAGATCCGAAATAACCCAAAGATAGTTAATGTATTTGAAATAACACCAGCATTTAAAACCTGGGTCAAGAAACTTCACGAGGGAAATTATAAGCAGCATTAAACTCTTATTTCTATAACAGGATTCGTATTATAAACAACAACAATAAACAAAATAAGTTTTATAAGGCATTCTGTCATACAAAGAATGGAAAAATTAAAGATAGAGGCTATGACAAAATTAGAAACCTTCAAACCACGCTCAATGATTTCTTCAGCTTTTGGACCTCTTACGGTACAGTGTACAGCAATCTTCTCGTTACGACGAATACCAAATGATCGTACAGTATACCGTGCCTTCGAAAATACTGGTGTCTGACCAGTTAGTTGCTCAAGTACCTGAAAAACATAATAATCCGGTAAATCTTTGACTGATAAAACTAAAGTACCGGTAGTTTGAAAACAAATATTACATCACTATTAGGAAATCTGTTATAGTTCGCAGAATTTGATATTCACTGATACTGTGACGAATTATCTCCATTGGGGATTTCCTCAATATTATGCATCAACTGCTATGAAATTATTTACAACAATCATGAAATATATCATAAATAAATTTTATCTAAACCTATGAACTTCTCATTCCCTTTCTAGCAATTCCTCGGAAAAACAACTGAAAATATATACTTTAGCGGCACGTGTAAGCCTATCGCCTGATTCACCCACACAAATATTTAGACAAAGCTTTTCAATTTTCAATTCCCTCATTGGATTGGCTGCTTTCTTTTCCCTGATTTCAGCAAGCTGTTCTGCCTTGCCCATTTTTTAAACCTGGAAAAAGAGAACATCGAATTTCTTAACAGGGAACAAATACAAAAAAAATCGCGCATCAATCAACAGCAACAAGACAATAGTGACAGCAGTTGCAACAAATTATAAAAAATGTTAACGAAACGTGAATAAAAATGTGAAATAAAAATGTGAAAAAAAAATGCGAATCCGAATGAAATACTGAACATTAAGTAGTCTATTGCAAGAATGATGAAGAAATACTACTTTTTATATAAAAGAAAATTACTAAACTGTAAAATTAGTTGTGCTCACCTATAAAAATTAAATTGAAAAATTAGTCACAATTACTGTTCACTGATAAAAATTAAACTGTAAAATTAAACACAACTGATATTCACTGATAAAAATTGGAATATATCTACGCGATATTTTAATCTAAAGCGTTGTTAGCTAAAATTGGATTTTGCGTCAATCAATACTGTCAATCGATTTATCAATAAATGCTATTTTTCAACATGACAACATTTCAACAATAAATATTGGACATTAACAATTCAATGTTTGCTATTAAAAAAATCTTTCAACATTCGACATAAACCTCGAGACGCTGAAATTTCACACTCACTATTTTTCGTTGAACAGATGCTTTGTATTCGTTCTATATGTTAAGGATTGTTTGAAACTAGAAAGTGAGAGAATTCCTGTTCAAGCAGAAAATAAAATAATCTTTCGATTAACCGAAGCATTCAATGTAATTATCATTACGATGACCTAAATAACTCGAATACGCTTTACACGCAAAGTCCAAAAAGGACATTCTTGTTTAAATAGAAAATAAAAGAATCTCTCGATCAATTGAAGCAATCAATGTAATTATCGTTACGTTATAGTGACGTAAACAGTTATATGAACACGTCAAACACGTAAAACCTAAAACACAAACGTACAACATTAATTCAACTGAACAATGTCCCCCCACTTTCTCATTTATTATTTGTTCCTATCGATATCCAATAGAGTGGAAAAAACGCGGACCGTGTCATCTTTTAACGGTACTCATTTCGATCGATTAAAGTGCAACGATTGCGAAATTTGGTAGGATCTTTTAAGTTTATTTAACCAATCTTATTTTCTTTTTTATCTATTCAAATTTATTTTAATACCTTATTTTCTTTACATTTATCTGCTGAAGTTTAGTTTGCCAACTTTTTTCCATTTTTGTCCATCTATTGAAGTTCATTTTACCAAACTTCATTTTATTTTCATCTTTCTCTTAAAATTTATTTTGTCAACTTGATTTTCTTTTTATTTATCTATTGAAATTTATTTTATCAATCTTATTTTCTTCTTTAGATCATGAGATGATCATATTGATTTTCATATGCAGCATCGACATATGAAGTTAACGTGTGAACATCAAAATAAGACATATTGATGTCATTTTTCACACTTATGAAATGTTCACATTATCGTTCATAAAATTCGTCAAGTTCACATTCATTGCAAAGTTCATTAAATTCACATTAGTCTTTTTGTTTTCAATTATCGTATACACAAGAAAATTAATACAACATTTTCAAGTCATATTATTTTGAAATAAAAACAGGCAAAGTTACGACTAAATTGTTTTAAAATGATTCATATTTTTTTCAATATATAAATTATAGGTGTGTGTATTTTCTAACTGTTTGTTCCTAAATTTTTTGATTGATAGGATTGATGGCAGTGTTTCCCTCCTTTTTTTTTTTTGTTCATTCTTCTTTAATGATATTTTGTTTAATTATACAGCTAAATCTTAATCCGAATTTGCTGTAGCTTAAGAAATTCCTCAAATTAATGTTGCTTAACACTGATATATCTGGATCCTAAGCGAAAACATAAATACCAGATATGACTTTCCAATTTTTGAGATACGAACATTAGCGGAAGTAGATACCAGTCTTGTAAACCCCTTCTAATTTAGAACATAGAAATTACGACATAAATTGAAACTTTTTCTTCTCACTTTAAAATTTATCATTTAATCAAACAACTATTTATCTGTTTTAATGAAATCGCATCGAGAGATTTTACGTGAAAAACATATTTTGAAAATTCAGATTTTTCATATTTGTTCAGATAATCCAAATTCTGTTTGAATTTTAACATCTAAATGATCGGTACCATTTAAGTGTTAAATTTCAAACAAAATTTGGAAAATTTATTTCACAATGAAGATTTGAATTTGTTTTTATTGATTTAACTAATAAAATCAAATTTCTTTTTTTTTTCAGCTTTTATGTTAACTACGTTTGTTGAGAAGACATTTATTCGAGTACTTCGTGGAGAGATAACCGATGAGGAAGCTGCTGATCAGATTGCTGATTCACTTTGCGCTGATTCTTTAACCAATAATTCGCAGGTAAAAATTGTGTTTTTTTAATTAATTTTTATTAACCATATATTGCTATTCATAATTGACATAATATTCTACTTGTTACTAATTTTATTATCTACTTTATATCTTTCATTGCATCAAAAATAAAGCTTATATTGTGCTTTTTGTTTGAACTGTTCGCAAAAATGCAAAGCGTTCAATGGAAAGCACCATTTTTATCTTAAATGTCGCTAATATTAGTATCTGTAAAAATATATTGAAATTTATTTCAATTTCATATCCGCTGAATCTTGCAGAATTATATCAATGGTGTTGATGTTCAACATAATGTTAATAATGATGTAAAAGTGTAAGTCATTACTACGTGTATTTAATCCAACATAGACATTTCGACATTTTACATTTAATTTCAGACCTCATATCTCATAAAGAAAATATTCACTATATAACGAAAGATGTCGAATAATTATTGTATTAAATACCTTGAAATATTAAAGAATTTTTTTTAATTGTGTAATCTTCGCTAGTATTATATTTATCAGCAAAATAGATTCTCGGTGGTCTTGTTTCACTCGTAGCGATTGTAAAAAAATAAATATCAGATTTGTTTTAAATTCTTTATTCTTAGAATAACAGAGTATAAAATCCTTATTTTCAGTATATTATCAACTGCATTAATATTAAAGAATTAGAGAATCAGTTTTACCTTTTTAGGGATGCTTCTGCTAATTTGCAGCCACAATCATGTCAGCAGCAGCAACAGCAGCAGGCGAAAGTCCTAGGTACTATAACTTTGGGTGATTTGCATCCAACACAAATTGCCCAATTCCAGGTAAGGATGCGATTTGTTATTTTTTGTGATGTATTATTTTAATAAGGTTTTGAAAAATTCTTTCTTTGCTTTAGTTAATTTCTAAATTAAATTGATACTATCAATAGTGATTTTTCAAGTGTTTATCATCAGTAGCACATTATGCAATGAAAACGGTAATACACTAACCCTTAAAAAAAAAAAAAGAAAAAAAAAAAAACGAGGGATTATATTTTGACGCTCGAATAGTTCTATTTAATTTAACTGCTTATTCATCTGATAAACATCTGAGTTGTTTTAATATAATTTTTTTTCAATATCGAAATTAAATTGATGACGTTTTTTTTCATTAAGGATGTATAGTTGCACAGGAAAAGTATGTTTCAGCAAGCGTTTACAGAAGCTAGTAAAGGATTAGCTTCTTCAGTTATATTCAATGTACCGGTGCAAAAGACTGATAATCCAGAAGAATACTTTACAGACAGTGATAAAGAGAGGTAAAGAATGATGTATTTTTTGTATGAAATATTTATGCTCACACCATTTGATTCAGTTATTTCACTTCTTTCAGATTTGATTGCTAACTATCATACTTAGTATTATGGGTAAGAAAAAAAATCTGAGAAGTGATTAGAATGAATATAAATTAATATTATCTAAGTTTTTGGACTTATTGATTCGGTTTTTGCTGTCCAACATTTTAAGTCACAATTATTATTCTAAAATACAGATACAATAAGTGTACTGAAAGAGAAAAGACTTTGTTGTTCTGAAGTTAAATGAGCATTTAAAGATTTGCAATACAAGAGAATTCATTTGAATTCCAAGTTAGAAATTTATTGAAGTTTCAATCGCATGTTTAATTGATCATTTTTTATCAAATTTTTATTTTGTTGCAGATGCGCTCTTCTTCAAGAATTAATAACTGGTCAGCGTCCATTAATGCTTCATCCTTATGTATTTCTTCTAAATCGACGTTTCAAATGGACTGATATCGCTGTTCCTGTTACCGGAACCGATAAGTTAGTTTTGTTTTTTTTCTAAAATTTAAAATTTTCAATTGTAAATCTAGGATTCAAAATTATTAAAATTTTATTGCGTTATTTTTTTTTTCGTGAAGTAAATATCTTTTTTTTGTTCAAGAAGTATTCAGCTTTTTTTTTGTTAATCTTCAGGTTCCGTGTTTATCGATTGAATCAAGCGCGTAATTCACGATGCTATTACCGTTGTTCTGGGTGTGAGACTATGGGAAAGAAACCTGGCGATCCAATTGCTCAAATAAAACTTGCTGAAGGTTATCTTAAAATTTTATTTTGACACTTTAGAGCTTCATTTGAATAAATTTGTGGAATATTTTAGTTACTTATAGATTGCCAAATTTGCTCATTGCTCATAACAAAGTTCCCATGTTAATGAAAGATTAGCGCTAGTGAATATATCTTCTCAAAATATCAAGCTTATTTTCAATGATTTTTTCACTGCAGGTCGTTTGGCAGGTGATGTTAATCCAGTCCACAATTCAGAATGTGAACTGTTTACATTTTCGAATATTGTCAACAGGCAGTTTGACAGAGAAGCTCGCCTTGATGTTTACAATGGAATTATGAATCCTAAAGAGGCTTGGAATAGAGTAATAAGATTTTTGTTTATAACAAAAATTCGGTTATCATAAAATCGTGGTTCTGAAATGTAGATTGACTGTGTTGATAGTCATGTACTGCCGAAGAAAATGCAAATATCTACTTAATTATTCGAATCATTCCATTCTATGACTTGAATTAATTGAGCAGGTATTTGCATTTTCTTCGCAGTTCATGACATTTTCATATCCAAAAAGATTTGCCTGAATTCATTTGCGAATTTGTATCAATAGTGCGCTGAACAATCCTTTGATTTATCATTTTTAGGGGCGGTTACGAGCTCTGAGAGCAGAAAGCTTGGCACCTAAAGGTTTACTAAATGCTGATGAATATCCTACATGGGAGACGACGAACAAAGTTATCATGAAACTGTGGCGAAGTGCAGTTAGTTTATTTTTAAATTTGTTTAATTCATTTTCCATCCTTTGCGCTTTATTTATAATCATCAATGAACATTTTTAATTTTTAGCCGTAATATGTTTGCAAGACTTTGTTTTTGACTGTATCAATCAAATGCATTAAGTTATGATTAAATAGACTAACGGAAAAAGATGTATAAATAAGGCTTGTTTGGAATCTGAAAATAGTAGAGTTGATTTTAATTTTTAAAAATCATAATTAGAATAATTTCACTTTCTAATTTTTCTTGTAGTTAATTATAATTTTAATAAAAGTATGTTAAGTGGATGTTTGCTGCTCTTTGGAAGTGGTGGATAGTGGTTTTAAACATATATGGAAAATGACAGCTTGGCTTGAATAAAAAGCTTGACATATAATCATGAAAAGTGAAGTACTTTGTAGCACAAAAAATAATTTTAAATGCATTAGCACACTTAGCTTGCATTTCATTCAGAATTTTCGATAAGTTTATAGTTTTTGACTAAAGATTTTGCCTTTTTTTTTTTCATTCCCTTCTTCCTTCTTTCAACTATTAAATTGTTTACAATTAAATTTTTTTCTTTTCATTAGCATCTCTCACATCAAGTTTACTTCATTCTTCATTTTCGTAATAATTATTGGAAAAAAATTCACCATCAATGTCGTAAGATGACTTACAGATACTATTGCAGAAGCGGGAACATGATGCTGGTATCGAAAATATTGATCGAGTTGGTAGTAAAGATTGGTGGCGTAATATTCCGCCACCATCTGCTACACGAAGAGGTGTGAAGAGGGAAAATTATGATACTGCGAATTATACTTTCCGACCTGAAGGAAGGTTCGCTTCATATTATCGCGTTCTTTTTCCTTTTTTTTTTATTTTTATTGGCAGATTAATTTTGATCTTTATTATGAGAGTAATATAAATAATGATAAGAATTTCACCTCAATTTTCAGTACAGGGAAGAATGCGTTATCATAAGTTGAGAAAATATATTTTCGTTAATTCTTTTTTCATTGTCTATTTAATTTACATATCAAAGGTAGAACATCTCAATCTGATCTTTATTTTTATTTATGTTTTAATTTTTCATTAACTTCAGTGGTGAAGTTGAAGAACTTGATGATGATGGTGATCAATCGTGGTATGATTTTATGTTCTTAAATGTAAAGATATAATTTATTTCAAATATATATATATATATATATGTATGTCATGGAAACTTTGAATTAACAAAGGACTGCACATGCCAGTAGAAAAGTATATGTATTTTTTAAATGTCTAAATATTCATAAGTGACATTCGTACATTTTGTTTTATAATTTTTTTTTTTTTTTACAGCATTTCAATGGCTGGTGGTGCTGAAGATGGATGTCTTGAACTGCTGGATGTAGTTAGCGAAAGCGAAGTTTACACCACCGATCAAGAGCCAGCTCCTTCTGGTTCGTTCGAAAGAGATGAAATTGTACCGGAGCCACCAGAACAAATTTCACTGTTTTCCAATAGATCCGTTAGTGATTTTTATGATTTCTTGTCACATGAGGATAAAAAAATAAATAATTTGAAAACATAAGCAATTTAATCGAGGTAATTTTGAAACAAAGTTATTGAGTTTCTCAGATCAAAATAGTTTTAAGTTCCATTATAACAGGTGATTCATCAGAGAAAAATATGAGTGAAATCGTAAGAGTTTGCAGAAAGAATAAGATTCTTACTGAGTTTTTTTATAGGATCCAAATAAACGCTTGTTACATCAGGACAATCACGCTAGCTTATCCGTGTTACCTATCGATAGTGGTGGAAAAACAGCGGAAGCTTTCGTGCGTAACAACGAAGAAAACAGTGATGTACAGTATTACTTGTTACAAGGTTATGATGACGATGATGATGATGATGATAATGATGATGAAAATGATGATGGTGATGATGACGATGGCGATAGGGATGAAGACAGAGATAGAAATGATAATGATGATGACAATGATAATGATGTGGATGTAGATAATGTCGATCAAGTCAATGTTAGCAACGCTGATGATGAAGTGATGCGAGAATACAATGATGTTTTAACCGAAGTGGATCGGCTTGAGCGAAGTTCGTTATTATAAAATACTTTTATCAAAAAAGGAAACAGAAAGAAGAGGATTGTTTTCTGAACAAGTAATTCTAGAACTCATGCCATCCTATGGTATTTATTGTAAAAATTAAAGGATATCGATTATGCAAAATGCAATCATATAAATATAGTAACATTCACTGAATATAGTAAAATGGCATCATTTTTTTCAAAGATTTCCTTTTGAAGACGGGATTATTATTATTAAAAGATGTTTTTACGCTCTTTTTATTTAGAAATACTAATGGTTAATTTTAGAAGCTATCGCTGCAACTGAAGGGATGACAGAACATCGGAGAATGGGTGCGGGTCATATAGTCGAGCAACGGCAACATGATGAATCTTATGAATTACGACGAAGTATTCAACAAATGCCATTGCATGAGCTTGCCCTAGCGCCGTCACAACAACTCAACAGCACCTTTTTTGCAAATCGTAAATTATTTGCTGCAATTGAGAGTTTGACACGTACGCTAAATACAGACCATTCACGACAATTTCATCAGGAAATGTTAAAAAGAGCAGTGGAATTGTCGAATAGTTATGCTGCGCAGCAGCGGCAACGGTATGCCGCAGCAACGGTGGCATTACGACGCAATGCAACCGTTGAATGTCGTAACGTAGCTACGGCATCAAGGCAGCATAGTGATTACGAAGATGATGAAAAATCATTCGGTAAAATAATTGGGCGGCGGCAAGCAGGTACAATGCCTTTACGAACGTGGGCGTTCAAAAAAGAATCAAAGCTCGAATAGAAAGAGCAAATAAATTTTTTTTTCTCAATTTGATCAGGGTTTAGGCATTTATTTTTGAAAAAATATTTTAAAGCGAATAAATTTGTTTTTTGTCAAGTACTAGAATTATACCATCATATTTTTATATTTTATATTCGCATGTGACCTCGTAGCGAATTTTCCGAATGTTATAGAAAATTTCATTCTTCGAACAATGAGGTACAACATACATAAAGTAAATTTTCTGCGGTATAAATAACTAATAATTCGTTTACAGTTGTTTACGATTGAAAAATCACTTCATCAATACAGCTTTCATTTTTTTTTGGATTCACTAAATTCTTACTCTATATATGATACATTATGTCATTTAAGATTAAGATTCACTGCAATTTGAGTTATTCCTTGCTTTGTATACAACAATCATATATTTTGTTACTTGATGTTTCATATTTCTAATTTTTCATTAAAATATATATACAAATTTGTCATTTTTTTACGCTTCAAAAATGTTTCCCATAGAATGATTTTGAAGAAAAATAGTATTAAAAGATAACATTATTGGATTTCTTCTTTAAATTCTTAAAAAGTCCTATAAAATGGTTTTAAAAAATGAACACTAACATATGACTTTTATTAATTATAAGAATATAAAAGCCATAAAGGATTACTTTCTAAGGAAGCCTTTAGTGTAAACGGATATATTTCAATTTGAGAGAAACATAGAAGTGTACAAAATAGCTAAAGCGAAACTAAGTAAACACCGTAATCTATTGCTAAGAATTTTCATTGTCTGGATAAAATCAAACTGAAAGCTGTTTGTTTTTCATGTTAAAATTTCCACAAATCTTTCCACTCAAAATACTAAGATCTGAATATGAGATTTCATTCCCTACATTATTTTGATTATTAAATAAAAATTTCTTGTAGCAGAAATTATTGTATTGTTTATTAAATTAGAAGTTCATTATATTCCGCTATTATATTCGTAATAGCAAAGCATGCAAAATATCATAAATAAAACGACACAATTGAGTAAATATTTAAATGTCTTACCTAAACTCAGATAAATATTAAATAAATAAATGCTAATGATGCATTTGTGTGAAAAAATTTTCTTAGACTATTGTATATCCACGTTCAAATTATGATAAGACGATGATAAGATAATACGGTGATTATCTTATAATCTCAATATGAGTGTAAAATAGTTTAAGAAATGTTTTTACATTTTCCAGACATTATAATTGCTAGGAAATAACAATTATTCGGTTTTTTTTTTTGCAAAATATTCAAATAATCAATAATTAAATAGCTTCTGTCATGAAATTTATGTCAAAAATTTGATACCATATCTTGTTCATCCTATAATTCCAGTCTCGAATTTCAGCAAAAGAAGAAAGGAGAGAGGATGTGATAAATACATTGTCATAATAAATTAAATAATTTCAGTATTTAGTTATTCCAGTTTTCATATGATTTTTTAATATTTATCAATTATTCTGTTCTGTTTATGGTGTATTTTGCATTTTTTTTTTTACAATGAAATATTTATTGGTTTGATATGCTAAAATATTATTTAACAAAAATTTTTAATTAACATTCTTTTTATTTGAAGAATTTTTATTTCCGAATTTCAATAACGAAATTGTAAATTTAAATCTGTAACTCAAAAATTTTTCAATTTTAAATATTTCTTATAAGTTAGAAATATTATATTGATTAGCTTTTTCTTGACTTACTTACTTTCTCAGCTACTATTTTTTTTGCTTACTCCAAAATTTCGGACTTTTTTTTTTTTTTTGCTTGATTTTCACAAAAATTATCTCTTTAATTTATAATTTTTTTTTCTTTACTGAATTATTTCACATTAAAATTATTAACTAACAGTAAAAAAAAAAATGTTTTATTTTCTTATATTTTTCCTCAAATTTGAAGAGAAGGAATTAATTGCAACGAGATCTTTTTCTCATCATTTTTCAGCATTATTAGAAATTGTATTTCCAGGTGGTTTTTTTTTTTTTTTTTTATTGAAAATTTTTCTTTTAAATTGAAAAGCTAATGAAAATTAATGAACTTTTTTTTTTTTTTTTGTTTTTAGGTAGCATCAGAAAAATTTTGGAACATTTGATGCCACAGAAGATGTTGTTCGATTTCAGTAAGGAAAGTATCTAAGGGAATAATTTAATAATTTCAAATGAGTAATTGAGTAATGAGTAATGAATAAATGAGTTATTTCAGTTGTATCTATTATTAGTTTATAATTCTAAAATGATTATTATTAATCTAAAAATAGTTATTAATTTTTAATTAGCCATATAGTAATGAATTTCTACACTCCATAAATATATTTATATGGAAATGAAATCTATTTTTGTTTATAAAATTTAAAAATGAATTATGGTTTCGTTTATATTGCTAAAGGATCAAATAGATTTTTTATAATAAATTTTCTAGTTTAAATTTATTCAAAATTTGATTAATCAAAAAAATTTAGTCAAAGATTTTCAAAATTAATTACAAAAACAAAAAAAAAAAAAAAATTGTTTAGCAAAAATATGCATACCATGAAATTGGTGATATCGTAATCCATACCTTACATATACTGATTAGAATATGTTTGTAGGAAAAAAATAATCTATGATATCAAAATATTGTATAATTAATTAGCAAAGGTTAATTAGAGAGAAATTATTTGATAATTACTATTGTGTAGCCCATTTATGGTAAGCAATTATAATATTATGCACTAAAATTCGAATATAAATTCCATAATTAAGTTCCAATACCGTTGCTATTTAAAATATCTTCAACAATTTCTTCGCATTTTGACAGTATTGATGAGATTTGTTAATTGGATTGATTTTTTTTTTTAATTCTGATTAATAATATTAAACTTGCAGATTAATATTTTGTCGATTTTAGCGATTTGAACATTTTTCAATGGTAAGAATTAAAAATTATGAAAACTGCTGTAAATGAGGAAGGAGAAGAAAAAAAAAAAATGTCTTCAACTTAAATAAAATTTATTGCAACTTGAGACAATCTTAAACAATTCCACACAAATCCACATGTCCTTGAATTTTGCGAATATCAA
Source organism: Onchocerca volvulus (assembly GCA_000499405.2). Lineage (NCBI taxonomy): Eukaryota > Metazoa > Nematoda > Chromadorea > Rhabditida > Onchocercidae > Onchocerca > Onchocerca volvulus. The sequence goes on along the minus strand of HG738137.1, from coordinate 15,717,381 downwards.
AGTGAAATAATCTGATCAAATCAGCGATATCCTGTATTTTCCCGCTCATTGCTACTTCTTCGAACCAAGAATAACGGTTTTGATCCATATAAAATTCGAATGAATTCCTAAAATACGACTTTAAATTCAAAAACAAAATTCGTCCAACAAGAAAAGCGTAAATTAGTCCAATAAGAAAGTTTAAAAATTATGGAAAAAAATTAGAAACATTTCTTAGATTTTTGTAAACAAAGAAATTAATTTTAAATTTTAAAAAATAAATTTTTCATAAATCTTCAAATTTCGAAAATTTATAAAAGAAATATGCATTTAAAAAAGCAAAATATCGATTTGCAAAAAATAAAATACACTGAAAACCATACTTCAAGTTGATTATCATGAAATTGAACAGGAGAATCCATTTTTGCATCAGCTTTAGCATACATTAGCAAACTGCAAAGAAATGCGGCCCACCAAACGATCATCTTATCAAAGTCTTAAACAAAATCTTAAATTTTATTTTCATTTCAAAGTTTCAAAAATGTTGTCAAAACAATCGATAAGTTAACTCTTTTTTTTTGGTAATACTAAGTGATAATAATTATTTGCTATCGAAATTTTAACAGAATAAGTAACTGATGATATGATGAAAAATATCGATTTTTAGGATTTAAATGAATTTAATAAGATTAAAAATCTTCTTCAATGAATTTAATAAGATTTGAAAGAATATAAAAAACTAAACTACATCAGGTATAAGAACAATTTCGAAATTTTGCCAAAATTTTTTCCTTTCCTAAAAAAAAAAAAAAAAAAAAAAAAAAAAAAAAAAAAAAACAAATCGCGGTAACAAGAAAACTAAAACAAAACAAAAACTTAGTTTCGCTACAATTTTGATAAGAAATTGAGCTTAAAAAATTGCACATGAAAATAAACAAATTGTGTACTTTAAACAAACGCTGATACAACTAAAGCACAAAAAATATACGAAAAAATCAAAAATCTAAAATTAAACAAAAAACAAAAAAAAAAAAAAAAAACCGAAAAGCACACAAATTCGATGTTAATAGCTCAAAAAAGATTCCCAAAACCTAAAAGTTTCATATTGGATTGATATTAATTTGATAAAATTACGAAATTGAACAAATTATTTTTTAAATTTCGATGAAGAAAGGCACACAACAATACATGTTGTTTTTCATTCAAGGGAATGACATTCGCAAGTTGCAAATAAATAATTTCTTTTCGATAAACGTTTTAAACCTAATAAGCGATGATGCAATCAACCATAGTTTCTTGCGACATGCGTTTTAAATTTGATAAACAATGATGTCATCGATATCATTTAAGATTGAAAAAGCAGTGTTAAAACGGAATAGTATGATATCAACAATATGATCAAGCATTTCATAAACATTAAAATATCAACAAATTAGAATAAAAAACTGGAATAATTCAATTAATTTGAAAAACAACTTTTGAGTCAAATGATAAGAAATGTGTTGAAATAAATGATTGTAAATTTTGCAAAATTTCAATGAAAAATGATAAATTGCAGTTAGCAAATCAAAAAATAATAATTTTCATATATAAAAAAAAAAATTCCAACTTATAATTAAAATCTTTAAATAATTTTTCCAAACAATATTTTTTTCTTTTCAAAAAGAAAAAAAAAAAAAAACGAAAATTAAATTCTTTGGTAAATAATTTTTGAAATTTTTATTATACAACATTTTTGAGACAAAAAAAAAAAAAAAAAAGATTGAATTATTGCAAATTTTGATAAAGCAAAGATGAATGAACTATTTATATAGGTTGAAATTTTTGTTGTTTTTTTTTTTTTTTTTTTTTCAAATTTTATCTAAAGCTAAAAATGTTTCACAGAAAATGAAGGCAAATCAAAGTTCATAATTAGTAATTATTTATCATATATGAAGAAAAATAAGTAAATATTTTTTTCTATTATCAATCATACCTATTTCATTTTAATTTTTTTATTTTTTATTTTTTATTTTTTGGAAAATAGCTTCAATTCAATCTCATTTAAAATTAAAATTGTCTTTCGCTGAAAAATTTTCTATAATTGCTTAAAAACTAATCGAAAATATGGCTAATGTTAAAATTCTTTCAAACATTTCTTTTAATAAATCCTTTTTCTTTTACTTGTTATTCATGAATGTTACGGTACATTAACTTCCGGAAAGAAATGTTTTATATAATATTATTAATTCGTTTTTTTTTTTTTTTCTTTCTGCTAACCGATTAATGTATTCAAATTAAAAATGTGAAAGAACATTTTTTCGTTTTTTTCCTTTTCTTTTTCACTTTCGATTTATTTATAGAAAGTAATTACTTGTTAATCAGTAGACATATTCCTTCATTCGTATCAAAATGAAATTATGTCTATTTCAAATATAATATATCTTCAAATTATTTGTATTCATTGATAAAATCATTGAAAACTTTCCATTTAACCATTTCTTTTTTTTCTTCACTTCTAACAAAATGCAAATAAAATTTATGTGAAATTTTAAGTTGCAACTTTTTTTTTTTTTTTTTTTTGAGCAAAAAGCAAATATGTTATCCAATAATGCAAATGAAATTTCAAAATAAAATTTAGAAAAATGATAAAAAAAAAAAAAAAAAAAAAAAGGGTAAAAAAAAAAGAAGCAAATCTTGGATTAGTTAGTTATTTACGAATAATAATAGAGTGATTTATTTATTTCGATCAAGAAATAAACATTTCTAAATAATAGAATATAAATTAAACAAACAAATAAACAAATAAAGTTGAAAAATATTTTTTTCTGTCTTGCCCAAATTTTTTTTTTCAATTTATATTCTTTTTCGTTATTCTAGATTTTTAAGTATAAGTCGAAAAGAAGATTTGACGAAGATTAGAAAAATCTTTGAAATATTACGAATTCGGTATTCAAAAGCATTACGAACATTAACTTGTCAACATATAAAATATCATAAATCAATTTTAAATACGATTTATTTCCATGTCATATCAATCTTAGTATTTTTATTTAAATAAAAAATGCCTAGTTAGTATATCGAACATAAATAAAAGTGATTTATAATATTCAAATTTCATGATGTTAATTGCAAATTTCTACAAGCACTATTTATTTCAAATTATATTCTATTCATTTTTTAATTTGCAATAAAATTATTACCTGCCTAATTAATTTGGAGTAAAATAATGCTAATCATTTATAACAATATTATTTTCCATTCAACATTCATATTCTTATCGATTGGAAATAATTAATACTAATTTAATAGTAATTAAATAAAAGTTTATATCAGGAGAGATAATTGTTATTATTAATTTTATATTTTTGAGAAATTTTTGTTCAGAAATAAATAATTCGTCTGTTTTCGATTTTCGAGATAATAATTAATTAAGTTTCGAAATAAAACGAATAATTAATTCTAAACTTTCTCGACGAGTTCAATTACTAAATTATTGCTAAATAATCAGATGAACTGTTTCGAGCTTATCAGATAAATTCTTTTTAGCGCCTAACATATCATTATAATCGGTATTAAATTCTTATTTGAACTTATATAATCCATACGAAATAGGAGACTAAATAGAAAACTAATTAATTATCTTGGAAGGCAGAATTCATTATCTTTGGCCATATATTTCTGGCTTAATTGATTCACTTGGCAATTGTAAAATCTATCACAAACATTAACTTCCTTTTTAATAACATCCTTTTCTATCATTCCTAAATAATATTGGCTCAAATTTCTTTTTATAAATTTTATTTATTTAAAACTTTAATTCATTCAAAAATAATTGGAAATAATTCGAAATTAATATTGTGACAATTTTATATGAATAAATTATTAACAATAAATTTTTTAATCACAAATTTTCATCAATTCATTGTTTTGCTTGAGTATGTTGTGCTTTAGCTTTTAACAAAGGTGAATTATTAATCAACATTTCTTCTAAATCTTCTGCTGTAAAAACTGAAATTCTTCTATTATTATTTTTATTTGAATTTTTACTAAAAATGAATGAATTTAAAGGAAAATTCCTTATCGATGTAATGAATAAAAATTTTTCAAAATTTCAATGATATTTTTGAAATATAAAAAATTGAAATTGTTAAGAAAAAAAAGAAATATGACATAAGATAAAATGAAAATTTAAGAAACAATGTTGGTATTGACTTTTATGCATATTTATTCCTGTCGGTGGTGGACCATTAACTTTAATAGGATCTGATGCAAAAAATTCTTCAGCATGCTCATATTCAGGCCTTTTTTTTCGATGTTTCAACTAAAAATACAAATTCGATGATTAGAATTGCGAAAATTTATAGTTTTCTAATTGAAAGATATTTATTAAGAATTTCAATAAATTAAAATGCTATACGCAGCTTCTTTTTTTTTTGCATGAAAATAGTCAAATTTAATTACTGTTATTAGCGAAAGTTTCATTCGTCATGCGATTTTTTTTATCGTTTTTCAAAAAAAAAAAGAAAAAAAATTATGCAAATGAAAATTCAAAACTGACCACATATTGAACTTCTAAATCAGATTCCCAATCATAACGATCATCAAAGCTTACATGAAGCCGTTTAATTAATTTAAGAAAGCATTTATGAATCATCGAATAATCAGGACGATTGTAGCAATTTAAATTCCGTAAATGTGATACTACTGGATGTAATTCTTCTATAAAACGATATTCTAATAATAAAATATGATATATATTAGAAATGCTTAAGATTAATTGTCCCTTTAAATAAATTTAAAAATTTCGAACAATTTTTCATTTTTTTGGAGTTTAATTAAATCCAGTTCGAAATTATTTGCAAAATGTGTTCATTTTCAAATATTACAAACTTTAGCCAACATATTTTTCAGTAGATTGTGAAAATTTTAATCGATATAAATCTTTCAGATTCTTCTAGCTTTTTTCAGATTCACTTTAATTCATTGCGTCTTTTGATTAAGACGCAAATATGACGCAAACCTGGAAAATGACATAGTAAATCTTTATCACTTATATTCATTTTTTTAATTTCCAGTTGTTCCTTATTTCTTTCACGCTGCCACGGTAAACCACAATGCATTTCAATAAGTAAATAGATTAATGACCAAAGATCATCCTTACGTCCCTGGAACTTCATATTTCACGATTTTCACGTTATTGTTAAAAAAGCTCAATGAAAAATTATTTTGAAAAGCGGAAGACATATAAGCGAATATTTTGCAGCATTGCAGAATTATGTAATTTTATCATATAAAAATTTTATAAGAACTGAAAAGTAGTAATGAATAGCTTAGCATAATGCATACATATACAAATTATCGATTAATTTACCGATTTATCATTTTACTAAATTTTCTCTTAGAGTTTTATTCTTGATTTTAACCTGTTCTTTCTTTTCGTGAACTGACGGTGAACAATAACGCATTGTGCCACGAAATTCCGCCGAACGCCGAGCTCGCCGTGCTATCCAATGACCTTTGTGAATTTCAAAAGCATAATTGCTAAAACATTGTTATAAAATTACCTATATGATATGTTACTATTCTTATACGTCAGGAATTTACCGTATAAGCAATTTTCTTTTTCTGTTTTTTTTTTTTTTTTTTTTTTTTTTTTTTTTTTGCAGAGTTTTAATTTAAAACTTTAAATCAAAGATGATATTTTACTGAAGAAAAACAAAATTTTCATCCTGCATTCTATGTATAGTAAATTTTGAAAAATTTTATCAGTTATCATTTTTTTCCTATCAACATGGAGATAATCTGATATTAATTTATCCTATTGTTTTTGAAAATTACTAGAAGTACTGGAGTGTATGCGGGTATTTGATCTGATGCAATTAACATTCCAGATGATTTGCTGCTTATTTCAAAAAAAACAAAAAAAAAAAAAATTTCCATTGAAGAATTTATTTTAATTTCTTTCTCCTATTAATTATTCGAATCATTCCGGTATGACTAGATTTATTATTGAAATTTTTTAAAAAGAAGAAATTTATACGAATAAAAACATAAATATTCGTTATTACTCCTAACACAACATTACACGTTTCTCACCGACTGCTTTGAAATTTTGATGCAACGTTGCATGCAAATAGGCGCGTGTTTTTCTATAGATAAGACACATGTTTAAGAACTTTCGAAGATTCAAAATTTTGAACAAACGAATTTTGAAAACTTACTTACACTTGGAAAATTGAAAATTCTCGCTTAAAAAACGAAAAAAATCACCGTGCCAATCCAAAGTCTAAAATGTGAACACATCGAACATTTTCTACGTCACTTTCATGTCCCATCACGAAATTAGCTGGTTTAATATCACGATGTATAAAACCAATATCATGTAATAATTTAATGCTGTATAAACATTGAATACCAATACGGGACCAAGTTTTCATCGATAAATGTTCTTCCGGGCAACTCATCTCAATTTATCACGATAAAAGATTGTTTATTTTTTCTTTTTAATGATTTCTTTCTTCTTTTTCCTTTTTACTTTGCTAGCAGAGAGTTTGGACAAAAATTAAAATTTCGAAATTCAAACTTTAGACAGTAAGCATGATTTAGGAAAAGAACTACTATCATTATTATTATTAATATTATTATTATCGGAAAATTCATTTAAAAGTTTAGCAGTTTAAAGCAAGAAACTCAAATATTATGATATTTCCATGAATTAGTCCTTTTATTTGCATAGTTGATTTAAAATAAATAAAATTTGAATAATTACAATAAACATTTCAAGATATTAGGAAAATTTTTTATCTTTTATCCATTGATGGAAATAAAACAACAAATAATTATATTGCTGTCATTTTAAAAAAATTAGCATAATGTATTGAATTTTTATTATTTTCATTTTTCATTAATGATTTTAGAATTGGATAAACCGGTTATTTTTTTTTTGGAATTGAAATATAATCAATGCTCTGAACTGACCAATCTCATATAAATTATTTATTTTTGGTAATTAATGAAAAAAAAAGTAAAAAAAAACCGAACGAAATGAAATATAATTACTTTAAGTGTTCGAAGATTTTTACCAAGTAATGTAATGATCATATAAGAAAATTTTTTATGTTTTGCAGCATGATATAATTTCACCACATGTGGTTTATGACCATCACGATTTAGAATGTTTATTATCATAATCTGAATATTTAAAATTTAAATGCATTAAAAAATTAATATAAATTATATGATTTTACGAATTAGATCCCATAATTAAGGACATTACAAATTACAATCGTTATCTGAAATTTGCAACAAATCATTATCAGAAATTTGTAATTACAATTTTAAGAATAAAATAAAAATAAAAAATTTCTCGATCACGATTTGAAATTATCATTCCTAAAAATCGATCAAAATCGGTGAAAAAAAAAGCGAAAAATAATATAACTTTGGCGTGATATTATTGGAACAAAGTAAATAAAAATATATTACTTTTTTCCTTAATTTGCATGAAATACAGCTATTATCAATTGTTTTAATTTGTAAATTTAAAATTTTTGAAAATCAACTTATCAAATTTAGCATACTTCGAGTTTAATAGCTGAACCTCCTTCAACATCATTAGGTTCAGCTTTTAATGCAGCATATCGACCACGTTCTTCAATATGTTCTACACGATATATTTGCCCAAATCCACCTTCATCTAATTTATTTTTTATTCTCCATTTACCAAATCTGAATTTTGCTCATTAATTTCCGATTTTCTTACTTAAATATGTAAATTTTCCTTTGATTTCATTTATTTTCCGATTTTACAATTTTTACCAAAAATTAATATTAATTTTCGCAATATTTTGCCAAATTTTTTTTTAATTTTTAAAGAATAAAAAAATAGGGAAAAACAAAGAAATGAAGAAGATATTGATTGATTTGATTAATTTGAAAGCTATAATGATTAACCTTCGGCCGATTTTGAAATCGATCGACGATGGACGTTCATCTTCAGTGGTCATTTCAACATTCACCGTTGCATACTTTTTGAAAATTTAAATTGTAACAAAAAATGATTAAATTTAAATTGTAACAAATTTAATTTCGACAAAATGATGATAGCGATGGTTAAATGAAAGACTTAAAAAAAAATGGATGATTAAATAATTAAATTGAAATTGATAGCAAAATTAAAAATATTTCATTTTATCGATAATGATAAATATTATATTTAAATACTTAATAAATATTGTCAAAATTATTCTCTATTCATTAGTTTTTGATTCATTTGTATGTTTCTAAAAAATTATAAATTAATAGCATTTATTGAATACCTTTCCAAATAAATTTTATTAATTTCATAACTTATCAGATTTTCTCCAAAAAAGAAAAAAAAAAAGAAATCGATGAAATTTGCATGAATTTTTGCCTTAGCATTTTTTCATTCTTGCTTTTCGTTGAATTTGAAATTATTAAAGAGCAAAATATTTTTGACTAATATTTTTAGAAATCTCAAGTAATTGATTCCAATTTTTGCGTCTTTTTTCAACTTTTAAAAGTTTCATTAATTAAATTAATCTGAATTACTTTGAATAAAAGCATTTATGATGATGTACCGAAATTTAAACAGTAATCAATACCTATCACTTTAAATATGAGAAATTCCGTGTTCTATTGTTTACTACAATAATATTGACACAATTATTAACACAAAAACCACACGTATATATTCGATACTTATAAACAATACTTGAAATATTTGATTAATTGTTTATTTTTATAGCAAAAATAAAATTTGCATATCATTACAGGAAAGGAATTTTTTCATAAAATTTAAAATTATTTTGCATATATATCTAATACAGTAACTATATGCTAATATAAAATCAAGCTTTATGCATATCTAAATAATATTTTTAGATTTCTAAAAGTTTTTCGTGAGAAAAATGACTTTCATAACATTTTTTTGTCCTATAATTCAACGTATCTTTTTTTTTTTCGTCGAAATTTCGTAACTTTTTCGGAATTTTTAATGAAACTTAAAATTGAAATTTTTTCTTTTAATTTTAGATTTACATTTGTTCAAAAATTTATGTGAATTAATAAGTTTTATTGGATTTATACCCAATAATTTAAATGAATTCTCTCACATTACATCGAATCTCTTGATAATTCATATTAGCTTATTAGAATTTTTTTAGATAATTTATATAAACGTCAGTTTAATAATTCACAAAATTTCAAAAATTTGCACTTTTTCATGTTTACTCAATTAATTTTACTAATCGATAATGTATGTTGATTCGCTTTCTTAGAATTTCAAACGGGATATGGATTTTTGACATTTAAGCAGTGTATCTTATTGTAGTTTTGCACCATCCTGAAACCCTTGTCACCCTTTTATTGTGATGGAAATCCAAATTAAATTTCAAATTCAAATTAAATTTCATGAAAAAATTCTGACATATCTCATTTTTCATTAATATTTTATTAAATGTCAACAGTAATGGAGCATTAACTTGCAAAGTCATTATTTTTATTATATTTGATACGATTTTTTCCCAAAAAAAAAATTTAAATTATCAAACTTGTCATCATTTTTTCTCAAAAATTCTTCTGATTTAAAATCGAAAATGATGAATTAAATTCTATTGTTGATAAACATTTTTATTTGCTAAGCTAGGAAAATATATTTTTCTATAAAGTTTCATAGATAGGAATAGTTTTTTTTCCTTATTTTTGAATATATTTATTTAAATATACATTTTAATTTCCATACATTTTGTAAAGTTTTAATATCTGAATTATAAAAATTAATTTTTCATATTACTGAAAATTGAGTAGTAATATAAATCAGGTAAATATGCACTGATCGAGCTGAAGAATGCTATCTGGATGATATAATTGGAATCAAGAAAAAAAAAACTTTTAAAATGCGTTAATAATTTTTTTTAATAAATTTTTTTATCCCTGCTAAGACTTCAATTCTGTTTTATATGATTGATATATCCTGAAAAGTTTAAAAATATAGAATCCATTTTTAAAAAAATGAAATTCTCAAATTTCATCTATCGTTAAATCGTCATTTTTAATCCACCTTTTGAGTCCCATTCAATATAACCTGTTTGGGTTCGTTCGAAGTCGGATTTAAATTGCGATAACAAAGTTTTTTCATGCGACTTCCCTTCAATAATTACTTTGTTATTCTAAAATGATTGCAACATTTCGAAAAGAAACTTTGAAAAAAAGTTTCTTAATTTTTTCACAATTTTTTTCCGAATAAAAAATAAAATCATGCATTATCATGATACATATTTTCACATAGCTCATCTTACACAATAAACGAAAAAAATGATCGATGAGAAAATAAATAACGATAGATCGATGAAATAAAATAGGAAATGAAATTTAAAATAAATAAGACGGGATAGATATGTTTCAGGTATGTCATCTGGACAATTTTGATAATTTTACTGAAAATGATAAATTTGATAAAAAATATAACATAGATTTGAATAAATGACCGAAGATCGAACCAGTATTTCTTGTAAACAGTCGCAGATTTGAGAAATGATTTATAATTTCATTTATTTTTGATCCAATCATCCGGATTAATTTTTAAACAATGTTGCATCATTTTTCAACTTCGCCTTTTTGTTTTGCTATTATTTTTTTAAATTGCAATCATAAATTCTTGAATATGTTGATGAAAATGGATGAACGAATGAATGAAAAAGAATCGATTGATCGATCGCTTGATTGACCGGTTGATTGATCAACTACTGATCGATTTTTGTGACATAATAATCTCACGAACAGTATTGATTCATTCATTTAAATCATGAAATAAGAAAAAGAGAAGGCAAAAATTCTGCGTTTTTCTTAATTTTTTTTTCCTGTGAATTAAAAGAGAAAAAGAAACTTTAAAGAAATCGGAAAATTTGAAGAAATTATGAAAATGATTATTCAAAGAATAACATTTCGTTCTGTAGCTTAAAAAATCCTAAAATTATTATTGCTTAAAAAATATCGGGATTTTGAATTTTTTTTTTTTTTTTTGGTGTCTCAAAAAATATTTACAAAATTTTAAATTTTGCTAAAGTTTTCGGAAATTATTCAGCACTTGTCAATATTTACTTAAATTTTTCAATTATTGAAAAAAATTCCTTATCCGATATGATTATAATAAAGTTGAAATATTACTTTACTTGATTTCAGATGGTTATTGGGTTATGAATCCATATGGATACATAATAATAGTTTCTGAACAATTCACAGTTATAAATTTACAAAAATGCAAAAAAATAAAGAATATTGATTAGCTAAATTCAACAAAAATTTAATTATGACATCATTTGATGAAATAATTTAATAGCATTTAAATATTCCAGAAATAATATCATAATTTTTATTATAATTTTTATCATATTTTTATCGCAATTTTTATCATAATTATCATAAGATTCAATTTTATGTTCACATCTTAATTTTCCTTTTACAAAATGTGGCTTTTTTTTTTGAACACGAAATTCAATTTTCTAAAATATTGGAAAATACACCATTCATTCCTCATGATTAAACAATAAGAAATAAATGAAAGGCGAAGTTTTATCATAATCACTAAATAAAATTCGCATTTCTGTAAAAATTAAACAAACAAGTTACCTATCCTTTAGAATTTCAATATTCATAAAACAAATCGTATTTTCTTATCATCAATTTTATTAAACATTCGTTGGAATCATTTGTTGATATTATGTGACTGATAAGCTATCTTTATATTTTTTGCTTACTCTATTATAAGAAATTTAACGTTCTTCAAGTATCATTTTTCTCTTCTGTTACTCACGTACGTGAAAACGTGTATCAAAGATGACATTTTCAATCGTTACTCGTCTCTTTTATACTAACGAATTAAACTTTGATTACTTTATTAAGGTTTATAATTTATAGACTATAAGTTTGCACAATTTGTAAAACTTACTTCAATGCAAAGTATCATTCTGTAAGACGATTAATTTATTCAAATAATTGCAAAAAAAAAAAAAAAAAAAAAAAAAAAAAAAAAAAAAAAAGAAAGCAAATGAAATCGAAAATGTTGAAATTTGTCGCCGATTTATTTTACAAAGCATAGCTATGAATTTTAGTAGTTAATAATTATCCGAATATAAACATTTGAAATAAAAGAAAACAACATAATTTTTAATAATAGCAAAGCAAAATATGACTCTTAGCTCTGATGCATATTGAATTGTGGAAAATTTCTCACATTTTCCAATTCTTTTTTCGCTCAAATTCTGATTTTGAATCTCTTTATTCATCTTTTTTTTTTTTTTTTTCTCCAAATCAGTTAGATTTTTACATATAATTTTATGAAATTAATGATCTATTCAAGTAGATAATATGATTTTTGTTGATATTTACAATTGCTCAAATCGAAAAGAATTTTTTTTTTCTTTCAAACTACAATATTGAAAGCAGTTAAGAAATTTCCATAATCGATTTGTTAGTTGGGTTAAAAAAAAAGAAAAAAAAAAAGAGAGAGAGAGAGAGAGAGAATTGAACTTCTCTAATTTGGAACAAAGATTTCAATTTTGCACAAAATTTAAAATGAAAAAAATGAAGAGAAAAGGAATATGATCATTAGAACAGCCGTAATATTTGTAAATAAACAATGATAAGCAATTATCTGGTAGTAAAAAATAGCAAAAGTAAGCAATTATCTGATTGTAAAAGACAAAAATTAGTGTAAGAATGATGAGAAAGGAATTTTATTTTCTATTTTGCTTTAATTTTTTTTTTCTCCAAATTTTGCTAGCTAAAAATAAATTTCTAATATCTAAAATTAGCACAAATTCTATTTCGAATTTAATATTAATTTGAATTTCGGTTATGAATTCACAAACATTCAATCTCATCATCAGTTGAATTATTAAATTTCAAGTATATGAAAATACAAAATATTTTTATAAATTAATCAAGCCTTTTTATCCAAAATGTACATTCAATGGAAGATGTCGAAATTTTCAATGAAAAATTTTTCTTATCATCGTTTTTCATTGCTTATTCAAATTAGTGATCTTGTAATTCGATACTGATAATGGTGGATTGGAAGTTATCACCGGATTTTGTGTTTTTATCGATTCCAAATCCTAAAACAAAAATTTGATTCTTGAAATTTCTCATTTCAACCATTTCAATCGATCAGATATAAATCAGTGTAGTTTGAAATGCGTAAATCTTTTATCGATGAAACAAAAGTAATTGATATATTTCAACCTATTTCAATCCGCTAATTAATGATATGGATTTTCACAATTCAATAATCTCATTAATTATCCAATCTTTTCATTCAATCATTATTACTCTAATTTTTAGGAATAAAAACTTAAAATTTAAATCAAATAGATGAACTAATACTTGTTCTGATGAAGATTTTACATCTTGCTTCACAGTCTCATCTGTTGATGTGTTCGATGATTTCTGGATATTATTATCATCCTTAAATAAATCATCCGAAAGAGCTGGTCTTCGTGGTCCGATCGGTTTCATTCCAACACCAAATTTTTCACCATCACGGCGAATTGTCTATAAAGTTTGATTTGTTTATAAAAAAATATTTAGATTATTAAATTTTCATCTAATCTAAAAGTAAAATAAACTATCAACTCTATGATTAATAAAGAAATTAAATCAATTATATAATTGCTAATCAATTAGTCCTCAAAATTTAGGCCAGCAATGAATTTTAAAAACTTAAAATTTCAGAGTTAAATTGATAACTTAAGTTATCAACTAATGTTGGAAAATTAGGTTAGCAATTAATTCTAAAAATTTAACATACAATAAATATCATTTGTATTAAAATGACATATAAAAAAAAATAGGAGAGAAACTGAACCGCGTAAAATCCCAATCGACCTCGAGTTGGAATAAATTGTAATCCGGAAATTTGCGGCCTTGGAATTTGTACCGGTTCCATATTACACAACGAATCACGTACTGCTGTCATTTTGATTATCACTATATATATTATCGAAAAATGTTATTACAATTAATAGAGCCAATAAATATCTGGAATAAGAATTGAAAATTTTAATTTTTTTAAACAAATTTCGAATAATTTACAAAAATCAGTTCGTTATCATCATTGTTATCAAAAAAGTTAACGATGTACATCATACTATTGTAAATTTTAATTAGCAATTTGATTAAATGAGAAGCATTTTCAATTTTCATTTTATAAAAGATCCATTAAATTATTATATTGTTTATAATTGATCGTAACTAACGAATTTAATAATTTTTGATTTATAATGGATAGTAACTAATCAATCAAATAATTTTTGATTAATTCCAGTTAACGCATAATCTATTGAAAAACTTAAATATATCAATTTTTTGCACAATTCTTTTAAAATTTACAGTTGACCAAAAAAAATCCTATATTTAATTTTTGGATTATATTTCTATTATTGTATCCCAACATTCCTAATCACTGCTGATAAGAATTGATGTAGATCAAATTTTTTCAACAAGATCAAAAGTAAATATTCATTTTCTTAAATCGGAAAAATTAAAAGAAAATGCACATTGATCAATATTTTGCAGAATTTGAAAAAAAAAAAAAAGTTCCGATATATGAAAAATTCAAAAATTCAAAAAAATTTCAAAAATCCAAATATATAAAATATTTTAAAAAATTCAATAACTAATTTCTAAATATACTTTTCTGCTTAACTTAACTGCATGCTATTTATAATTTGAAAAAAATAAATAAATAAAATTCAGATATTAACAAAAAGATTTGTATGATGCATATTTCATAACTTTTCTAATTTATTAATTTAAATTAATTATTCCATTGATTATGTTAAATAGCTTAGATTAATTTTTTTTTGAATATATCTTTGTTTGTATCATATTTTAGTAAATATCTCTCAACAATAGTTGTCACTCATTTTTTTTCTATTGTTTTAGGAAGAATAATTCATGATCAGATATTTTTAATGAAAAAAAAAAAAAGCATTTTTTGTAAGCAGATTAAATTTGAAGTAAAACAAGTCAGAACAAAAAAAATGAAAGAATTGAATATCAGAAAACAAAAAAAAAATGTTATTATTGTAACATAAAATAACCTTTCCAGGTCATTTATTTTTCAAGGTCAGAGTATCATTTCTTGTACTTTAATAATTATTGAATGCGATGATATAATTTCTAAGAATTTTACAGAAATGTGATTAAAAGTTTAAGCTTTTTGTAATTTCCAAATTTAAAAAAAAAAATTTGCTCATTTAATTAATTGATTAAATTTTATGAAATTTTATCGCGAAAATTTTTTTCTTTCACATTTTTCTTCTCTATCTGAAGTTGGCGATAGTTCAAAACAAAAACAAAAAAAACAAAAAAAAAAAAAGAAAAAACAGACAAAGAAATACTTTTATTAAATGGTAATTTATTTACTTCAAAAATTTTAATCAATAGAAATTTTTTGAAACAACTGTTCAACAAAAAAAAAAAGAAACGAGTGATACCTAATCCACAAACATTTTTAACAAATAAATAAATAAACGAACATACAAACTATTATAATAAAATATGGAATTATTGATAGATAATTGTTGTCTTAGAATATAATCAGAAATTAAAATTCAAAATCCATAATTTTATCATTAGAAAAATAAGTAAGATGTAGAAATATTCGGCAAATTGGAAATAAACAATTATAAATTCAATTCAAGGTACGAAAATACTCAAAAAATCAGTAAATGCGCAATAAAATGCAAAAAAAGAAGATTTGAAACAAAGAGCATTGTTACTTTTTACCTTACTAAAATATTACGAGAAATAAGAACTTTATAATAAATCAAGTAATTTAATATTTAAATTTAAGGGAAAAAAAAAACCTATGAAGGATAAAGAAATAAAATAGAATGGAATCTTTTGTCAAAATCATTACTACTCGCTAATAGGTATTAAATAATCGAATTTAAAGGTCAAAAAAAAAAAAATCCTTCAATTTCCATTTTATATGAATATTCAACATATTATCAGAGATGGATGACTGGAATATATTATACCTATACAGTAATCAATTATTGAAATCGATATTCGTACAAGATGAATTATGATCTTTTATTGTGATGCATGAATGAATTCATATTAAAAAAAAAAAAACTTTGAATGAATAAATTATTTCGATTTAATGATTTTAATTTCGAAATTTTCGAAAAAAAAGAGAAAATAGGCAATTTTTTTCTTTTTTTCCAGTTAAATAGAGCGAAAATAGTAAGCAGAAAAATGATCATAATAACAACAAAAATTAGGGATTTAAAAAAAAAAAGAGAATGGAAAGACCATTTTCTAGATAGACAGAGCAATTAATGATTGCGATAAAAGTTGAAAATTTTGATGAAAAAAAGAGAAAGTAAGAAAAAAAGGACAATTATTTCGTAAATAAAGCGAAATAATCATCAAAAACAATAAAAAAAACAGCTTAATTAAATAACAACAATAACAATAAAAAACGGAAGACATAACAAATAATGTCAATAAACAACAACAACAACATCAATAAACAATAATAATAAACAAAAACAATAAACAACAGCTACAATAGCATTAATAATAATTAATAACGATGCTAATCAATTACTACTATAATTACGAAAGCAATTTTATTTTAATAAATCATTTCCAGTATTTGGCATATTTCGAAATATTAATCGAAATAATTGAAGAAAATGAGCAAATAGCATGATGTTTGCATGCAATTAGTATGAATTAAATTATTGCAATTAGAATTAAATTACTGAAAAAAGTTTGCTTTTTCTGAGTAATAGAAATAATTTGAAATAGAATATCAAATTAAAAATCACTCAAATTAATTATATCATAGGATAAGGCAAAGTTTGCTAAACTAAAGAAATGACAAAAAAGATGGAAAATGAGAAAATGCAGAGCTAAAGTGAAGCAAACTTGGCAAAATAGAATTGTGAAAAGAGAAGGAGATTGAGAGAGAAAATTGTCAGAAACAAAAACGAAAACGATGATAGCACAAATCATTATAATGATGATGATAATTATGGATGATGATGATAATGATCATAATGATGATGGGGATAGTGACGATGGTGATGATGATGATGGTGGTGGTGATTATGATGATGATGATGGTGATGATGGTGATGAAAATGGCATGAATTATGTGATATAGCAATATTATGATTTAAGTTGAAGGAAAAAAAAAGGTAAAACTGAATTAAAGTTATTTATTTGAATTAATTAATCAAAATTTCTCAACGATAGTAATTTTGATGGAAAAAGTCATTTATTACAACATTTGAGGGAAATAAAAATGAATGAATAAGTAAATGAAATTAATTTAAATTATTTTATTCATCACTTTTTTTTTTCTCTTGATCGATGTATTTTTTTAAAAAATTATTGCAAGATTAGTTAATAGGAATGGGAAAGGAAAAAGATAATAATAAGTAAAAAAATTAGAAAATAAGTCAAGAATGTTACTTTTTTTTTTTTTTTGGGGATAAAGAATCAAATGATAATAGCTCAAAAGACAAGTTATGAAATTGATAGTAAGATTAATGACTCAGTGTTTTCGCGTTTTTTGAATTTACCAAAAAAAAAAAAATCGTAGTAACTGATAGAATCTGAAATAAAACTTCAAAAATATTGCAGTTTTCTCGCAGTTTTATTTTTGGTGAGTTGTAAAAAAACAAAACGCGTTTAGAAGTTAATCATGATAAACAACATAAACAGTGTCTCATTACGATATAAGAAATATGAACAACGAAAAACGAGTTATTTTACATCGATAAAAATATATTGATTATCACAAATTCCTATTTTGTCTGCTAGAAAATATGTTTAAATTTAATTGTAGTAGTTTAAAATTTTTTAATAACTTGAAATTTATAATTTGAAATGGTTTTTATTATATTACTATCAAATCATTTTCCAAAACAATATGTATCACTAATAGAATTCTTTTTATCCAGTAATAATGTAAATATTAATTTGGAATATAAAAAGATTTCAAATTATTCAAAAAAAATTCTGTCCATGTCATTTTCATTTTTCGAAAAAAAGTTTAACCACAAATGTTGTCGCAAAAAAAATGCTTTTAATGCATAACTTAAAAAAATTTAGTTATTTTTTTTCTCAGATTTTTGTGGATTTTTATTTTGTAACTTTTGCAAACGATTTCTTTTTTTTTTTTTGTTTGTTTGCATACGATTTTCATATCTAATTAGATAAAATTCAATATTATATTAATTATTTCAATTTTTTAAATACTCTACAAAATAATTGCGTTATAAAAGTAATGATGTTTGAATGTTTTATTAAAATTATTTGATTATGTTTAGCGTTCAAATTTAATTAATTAGTGAGAGTGAATGTTTACCGATGAGATATTTCCAATTAGTGATTTATTCATTATCAAACTTTCGTGTTAAATCAACTGACCCTTTTATAAAATTCACCATTTTTATATTTTATAAATTGATATAAAGATGAATAATTGGTTAATTAATTACTACAATACTTAGCTTATGCTAATTAAACTAGTAATCACGGTGGATAATTTTTGATAAAATTGATTTAATTATTTATCAAAATTCCCAATAAAATACATATTTCACAATAAACCATCTATTTCATAACAAATTATCTAATTTTATAATTTCAAATATATACATTTGTTATAAAAAAAAAACTTATATTTGTAATTTTTTGACAATAATAAAGAAAAAAAAAAGCAAAGAGTCGATAAATTTGATTGAAGAAATCATGAAATTTGTTTCAAAAAAAAAAGTATTCCAAGTAATAAATGAATGAAAGGATTTAAAAATTCTGAAAAATGAAACCAATCAAAACCTCTTCAATTACTTTTTATTCGAAATGTTACTTCGAGTGGTTTTGACTACAATTACTACTGACACAACCTTTCATTACTATTATTACCACTTCTGTTACTTCAACTACAATTTTTGGACATTTTCTTTTTTTTTTTTTTTGAAAAATCTTTTCTTTTCATCAAATCATAACGAATCATTTCATACAGTTATGCCGAAATTATTAAATATGTGTACGACAAAAAAGGAAGTAAAAAAATTTATTTTTTGAAAGATTTTTAATTAACATAAGCAGAATTTTTATTTTACAGAATTATTTATAAATAGGAAACTAATATTGGAAAAAAAAGTTTCATAAAAAAAAAAAAATTTTCATCGAATTATGCATTTAATCATATTCTGTCAATTTAGCTG
Organism: Onchocerca volvulus; assembly: GCA_000499405.2. Classification (NCBI taxonomy): domain Eukaryota; kingdom Metazoa; phylum Nematoda; class Chromadorea; order Rhabditida; family Onchocercidae; genus Onchocerca; species Onchocerca volvulus. The sequence goes on along the minus strand of HG738137.1, from coordinate 15,698,146 downwards.
AAATTATTGGAAAAAAGGAATTTTGAGAATATAAATTAAAAAATTTTGCATGTATTTCAATTAATAAATACAGGGAATTTCAAATATTTTCCAAGCGTTAATTTCAAAATTTAATGAAAAAATATTCATAAGTTTATAATTTAAATGAATTTCAAATTTAGCACTAAAAATTTGCTAGGAAAATTGGAAATTACAAAAGATCAATAATCTTACGATAATATATTCAGCATTTATTAATAATGGATAAATTTGTTGAAGCGGAAATGAATTTTTCGCTTCTAATTAAAGACATTATTATGTTTAATGATTTTACTACTAAATAGAGCAATGCAAAGAATTCTATTTTTAATGCATCGCGAATAATAATTAAAATAAAAGTCAAAAATTTAAAACGAAATTCAATTATTCCATTCAAAAATTAAAGACTCGAAAGGATTCAAATTAATTAAATTCCGTTTTATTTATCTTGTTCAATCAGGCATTAATTAATTATTTTTCACTCAGGATTGTTAATTAATTTTGACTGAGATTTATTAATATATGGATGAATGAAGAGGAAAAATAGTAAATTAAAATTTTTAAGTGCGTAATAAAGTAGTATTTCGTTTCAATGAAAAAACGAAAAAAGGTTAAATTTAAAAATATAATAAAAGAATGTATAATGGTAATAGTAAAGAACAGATAATGATATTTTTGTGATAACTTGCACAAACTCCATTAAAACAAAATTTAGTTTTTAATTTAATTTCAAATTTCATTTATGGAATTTTATGCACAAAGTTGTGCATACTTTTGCATTTTCATCGTAAATGACCAGTTGATTGTAATGATTGCTTTCTTTTTAGTCCATATAATTCCGATAACTCCAAAGTAAACTAGATTCCGAATAATTTAACGAGTTTAAGAAAATGTTATATCAAAAATAGAAAGGATGAAGGAGGAAATAGAAAATAAGTTTACTGCTTTTAAAAGTAATTTAAAATATTTATTCTAATTTGAAAATGAAACGCAATAATTTACATGAGAAAAATTCAAAAATTTTACGGAATTTCTTTTCTTTAAGTAGTATAATAAATTTCAAAAATTAATTATGTTTAAACACGAAAATTTGAATTCGTGCATGAAAGTTAACATTCTATTATTTTTTCTGCAACAGTTTGCGACTATTTTTTAAAAATTTAAATGTATTTGAAATTCATAAATAGCGGCATAACATATAGTCGATGTTCTAATGAATATATAGGCCATCGTTCGAAAAAAAAAAATTGTTTTCAATTGATTCCATCAGTATTATTCGAGAATTAATTTTACACATAGAAACTGCAAATTTTAAGGTCAATTTCCATCTTTTCCATCTATTAATGAATAAAATTTTAGATTTTCAGCAGTAGTTTTTATTCTAAATGATTTATTCATCAAAATTCATTAAATTTTTAATGAAATATTTTGTTAAAGTAATTTAAAATTTAACAAAAGGAAAAATCAAGATAATGCTATTCGAATATTGTCAAGTTTCAATCTTCAAATCAACAATAAAACTAACAAAGCAAAGTAAGAAAAAAAAAATGAGTAATGAATGAAATAATTCTTACCGAAAGATTACCCAATGACATTACTGGAAATTTGAAAATCCCAATCAGTTAAAAAACAAAAAATAAAAACTAGAAAGGAAAGCTACAGACAAAAAAAGAAGAAAGTATCTTAAAATATTATTAACTGAAAAATCAATTAAGTCCAGCTCAGTGAAATTTTGTGATTCAAATCCATCAAATTTTATCGCAATTAAGAATTAATTTAGGTCGGCAATGTTCAATTCGGTTTCGTTCATTTCAATTTAATTCCCCGTTCTATCTTACTACCCTATTTTTAGTCCATATAATTCCGATATTTCCAAAACAAACTAGATTTCCGAATAATTTAACGATTTAATCAAAAAGAAAATGCTACAAATTATTATTTGTTATTTTGTATAATCTAAATTTAACAATAATTAACAAAATGAAAAATTACATTTAAAAAATTGTACTGAATCAAAAAATGAACGCAATTTTATGCATATCAAAAATAATTTTTAATTTTAAATTTCGCACTACTAATTTAAAAAAAAATATATTGAAGTATAAAAATTTTGAAATTTTTTGTGAATATTTCTATAAATAGGACAGATGGAAGGAACAACAGTTAGTGATTTGGTCAATTATTTTGAAGGACGTTCCCATAGAAAATTTTGCGCCAACAAACAAATTCCCTCTGAGAATTTTTTTTTTCTGATGACCACAATAATATCTTCTCTTTGTTCCCTTCGAGATGGAAAAAAATATTATGACTTATTCTAATTGTAATCTTTGTAACTCGACATAAGGATTGATAATAGTAATGATGACGATAATGATAGCAATGAAATCATAATGATGATATTGGCAATGATAGTAGTAATAAAAATAATGTTTCGGCGAGATATTGATAGTTTTGCAAGAAAAATTCTGACTTATTTCTTTATTTGTCCATTTCTTTCTCGTAAATCTGTTAGTTATACTCTATGCGGCAAGTCCAGCTGTCTATATGAATAAAAAATGTACGTTTCACTTACTTTTATCACAGTTGAGACAAGGTATATCGATATAAAAACGAAGTAGATGTATCTCTACAAAAATACGCGTCTATTCGAATGCGACGTTTTTTCAAAATTTCAAAGCAATCGCTGAAGAACTTGCGACATTATGTCAAAAGCCGTAACAAATACTTGCGTTTATATATATATATATATATATATATATATAGATTTAATTCTTTCTTTATAATGAAATAATCCAACCTTTCACTATTTATCAAAAAAAAAAAAAGTTTTATAACTTCTTGCTTGATAGATTATCTTTATTTTGCTAAAATATTTGTTTACAAATTTGAGATTGTTCAGCAACTAATATAATGCTCATCATCCAGTTCATCTTATATTTTCTACAAGTTAGTCTAATCATGCAAATATGTTTCATTTAAAAACATCAAATATCATTGATTTAATATTTATTATTTTACCATTGTCGATTTATGAGAAATTTTATTAAAATATATAAAAGAAATTTAGAAAAAAAATTCTTTTCTTTTTTTTCGAATTTTAAAAATTTCATGCGAAATAATGGGGAATCATAATTATAGCAATTGCAAAGAAGAAAATAAAAAAAAAAATTGGGTTAATACAATGAACTTATCAATTATCCAAACGACAATTCATTGAATTCATGATTATCGTTCATGGTAATTCGAATAATTGACAAGTTCAGTGGATTAATCAAATCAGTGATTGCAATAAATGATATTATTAAAAAAAAAATTAATGATTATGGATATACAAAAACTAAGCTTTTTTAATTAATGTGGCGGTATTTAAATTTTTTTTCTATAGAACTGCCAAGTTAAAAAATCTTGGATATGACAAAGATTCTGTAGAGATTCTGAATATGACAAAGATTCTATTCAAAAAAAAACGAAACAAACTAAGATAAACTTATGAGGTAAGAAAAATGATTTAGCAGTCAAGTCAACAATTTGTGTTTTTTATTTTAATTAATTTTTATTCAATTATTATTGCTAAAATTTTTAGCAAATCCATCATTGATGTTTATTTTCCTAGTATTAGTTTCCACACACATGTTTATAGAACATATGAATGGAATTTAATCAAAAAAAAAAGATATGAATAAAAAAGTTGATAAATAATATAAGATGAACAGAGAGCAGTAAACATAATAAGCCAGTATTTACATTTAAATGAACGATAACGATCAAGTGGGTAAGAATTGTTGAAATGAAAAAGCTTGCTATTTCTTCGATCATTCAAGAAAAATGTTGATTTTTATTAATCAATTGTAAAGTTTATTTATTTCTTAGAAGCAAATTTAAATCCACTCATTACTCAGTATTTCTTACCGAATTTGAAAAAGAAATTCAAATTATCGCTTAAAATAATTATGTTTCAAGAATTGTCAATAAATTTTCATCAGAAAATGACCACTTAACATATTGACTTTCTGAGGCATACTCATGATGTAATGCATTAATTAAATAGAATTTCTAATAATTTAAACAGTCCAAAGTATTAGGCTAGTTAGAAAGTGGATTCATTAGGCTAGTTCAAAATTCTTTGAAGTTTCTTTAGAATTTCAAAACAAAAGAAAAAAAAATTTTTTTTTATTTTGCTCAAGTAATAGTGATACGGTAAGTTGGTGATAATTAACTTTAATTCAAATTAAATAAATTTCAAAAGAATTACTGAAATAATAAAATGCAGAAAATTAAAATAACCATAAAAATATGTGTTGAGAAAGATGACACTAATATTGAATGAATGATATAATTGAATGAGAATTATTTTTTTTTTTACGTGGAAATGTAATTCAGCAATTATCCATCGAAATATTTGAAATGAGTAGAATAAACTATCATATCGAATTTCGTGAAAAAATTCCATCATTTTTAATGGCAAACAAATTTGATGAACAAGGACAACAGGAATAGGACATGTTTACTTAGCAAACTAATTCCTCTTTCATTCGTCTCCGTCAATCTTTTAGAAATTGCAAAAAAGCAAATTTCCCAATCGTTTTTTACTTTTTTTTTTTTTTTTTTTATGTGTTTTTATAGACGAAGCAATGAAATAAAATACAAAAATATTGAAATTTGAGAATATGAACTGGAAAGTAAGGATTGTTGATAAGTGGGACATGTCATTGTTGATAAATCGAGGAGATATTATACGTGTCAAAGAAGGTCAAAGAATATGCAAGACAAGAAAAACTGTGATTGGATAATGATGCAATATTTAGACTGAAAAGTTAAATAAAAGATAGAATGATTAAAACATTCGTATGGCATAATTTCATTACAGGATTTCTTTTCCATTAATGTAAATTTCCATTGTATATTTGAATCGATTATTCATTGAAGTATATTTGAATATTTAATATTATTTATGTGAAATGCATTTGGATCTTATTGATGAGAAAAGCAACAGTTCTAATTTCATGATTGCTCAATTTTTGTTCATTCATATAAAAAAAAATGTAAATTTTCTTCGTTTGTTTTTACAAAACATTGCAAGTTTTCCATCGATTGCTTTCAAATTTTGACATAACTTTTCATTCGAATACGTGCGAATTTTTATATAAACTTATTTTTTTACATATCACGTTCGTGACAACTAAATGTAAGTGTGGGGCTGAATTTTTTGACTGCACTCGCATCTTCGCGCCTTCTTAAGCGAACAGAATTTATTCACTACGCTTACTTTCTGCATTGACTGCGGCTATTTCCTGCAACGTTTCAAGTTCTTCATCGATTGATTTGAAATTTCTATACCACGTTGGATTGGAATAGGCGCGTGTTTTTAAATAAATAAGGTAAGTAATTTAAGCTTTTGGTTTGTTCTTTGTTTTGTGAGGAATATAGTTAGTTCATTTTTTGATTTGTGGGAAATATAGTTCCGTCACAGAAATGTCGAGGTCATAATAGTGTATAATGAAATATTTCGTTTAAGCAAATTATGCATTACCTTTCTGACTTCTAATATTAGGTCATGTCTTAGATTGTCCCTTTTTTGTAAATTTCGTTGTTCATTTTGATACAATGTTCAAAGTTTTTGTCATTGAATTGAAAAAAAAGAAACAAGTAAATAAAGGAAAAGTAAAAAAAAGAAGAAAAAAATTGTGTGAAATTGATTGTAGTAAAAGCAAAAATACTGTTTTAAAAAAAAAAAAACAGCATAATATCACAGTAATTAGACCAGAAAATTTAATCGAAAATTTTTTTTTTAAATTTTGTTGTACCGCTTGAACCTGCAAAACAAACTCTACTTACTTATTTATTTACTTTACACGAAAGCATTAACACAGGGAAAAAAATGCTTTTTTGCAAAGTTATCATTAAACAGGCGGTATATAGATGTTACAGGTAGAAAAAAATTCGAATACGCGCCTGTACGATTCGAGTAGACTCGTAGTTTTTGTATAGATAAATTTACTTTTTTTACCTGTCACATCTATGACAAATAAAGTGAGGAAGCGGACTGAATCTATTAACCATGCTTACTTTCTGCAAAATGGACGTGGTCTTTAGTATGCAAATCATTAAGCATGGTAAAGTATGCAAGTATTCCAAATCTGTTTCAAAGCAATAGACAAAAATTTTCGGAAATTCAAGATTTTGAACAAACGAACATTTATGATTGTTTTTTAATATCATATATAATTTTTTGCAATAGCTGTCGGAAAAATTCCGAAGATATTTTACTTTTCCAAGTTTGAGGTCAAGAAGGGCGACGATAATTTGAAATGAACCGCCAAAATGATAAAACATATTTACGACCAAGTAAAAGAGGAACATGTTAATTAACAAATGACAAACATGTTTCCCGCCAAAAGCTCTGATCGAGAGGTAAATAAAGCGAGATCGACCAATCATGAGGCAACGAATCGTACATTAGGAAAAAAGGAGGAAGCACGAATGGATATATAAGGTTCGGATTTTGGAGAAGGGTCATTCTTGGACATTTCTTTGGCTAAAAATTGGTAAATAAAATACACTAATTTTTATTTATTGCATTGATCAATTAACCGATCGATTGATTGGTTAAATATTTTGTTGATCCTTATTTGCACTATATAACATTATTAATTAATTAGTTAATTAATGACGGTTTAAATGAAAAATGAAAAAAATGATATCTTAATCCTTTCATTTATGCAAATTTGATTTTCTATATCATCATTTAAAGTTATCAGAAGCGATACTATAAGTATACTCAGTGCTACGGTATAACATTATCGATTGATTTTCGTATTTTTTGTTATAAATAATATTTCTACGGACTTGTGAAAAATTAAATAATAGTTGTCTATATACTTTACAAAAAGCTCCTTTTAGTGGAGCAAATAAGCAGCAGAAACGTAAACTTTTTATACATAAAAGCAATATTCAATGAGTATTATAAATCTCCGTGAAATTTCCGAACGAAAGCCCGATGTAGCTCGGTTTTGTAATTTTATCAATATCACATTGTCATAGCTTGTGTATTATGAGTAACGAGAAGGATTAGGAAATGAGCTATTGATGCAAAAGCATAAGTATTATTCTAATACGTAAAAATTTGATAAAAATCAAATTTCGTCCTCGATTTTTATTGAAATTTTGAGGAAGTTGATGAGGAAAAGAATAAGGAGGTGGTAGTTTGTGGAATGACTGTTTCTTGATTTCTGTTTCTTTAATAAATTTTGCATGTATTCAACTACTGAAATCTAGCACGAAGGCGAATTTCAGATTATTGACAAAATTTACGCATATTTTTTCTATTTACTTCAAATGCGTATGCAGTGTAAGTATTGTAAAGAACTTGGAGTTTTTCGAATATCAAAACTTTCTAAAGATTGATGATGTGAATTAGACAGCTATTCGGCCTAAAAATTTATTACATGTATAATATAGCAAAAAAATTATGCGAAAAATCAGTTGACAAATTGTCCTGCGAATAGAACAGTCTTTAAATTTTGAACAATTAAAAAGATGAAGGGCTGATCAGCAATGAATTCTGTCGACGGAAATGAACGATCTTCAATGTCAATTACAGTAGCAGCCGCTGATTCTGTTCCTTTTTCATCGATCTGTAAGTAAATGAATGAATTTATTATTTTTCAATTTTCAAATTAGTTATTAATCAAAAGCTTCTGTCAAAATTTTCATTTAATGAGAATCTACACAAACCGCAATGAAGCCTGCATGTATGACATTGTTAACAGAAACTGTATCATTTGTAAGCTCGGTGAAGTCAGCTGAATCATTGAAAGCATGTGTGATGCCAAGTTTTTTTAGAGTTTCTTTTAGATTCCGTTTTTCTTTCAACTCGAATTTCGGTAATCTGAGCTAAAATTAAAATAATTTTAGGTTGACAGCATCAAAATTGTTTCAGTCTTATTTGAAGAAAGGAATCCAATAAAAGAAACAAAAATAAATAACAGAATCGTGCAATTGGAAGTCCAATTTTATCTTCTAAATAATAAATTCGAATATATTGACTTGTTTAAAAATGCAGTTACACTTGAACAGGTAGCTTACGTCAACGTGTGCTGTCTTTGCATCACGAAAATATCTGAGTAGATTGTTGCTTGTTAATTTTTGCAAGACATTTGACAAACCGAAGCGTATTCTTGGCAATATTAATACCATTTCTATATCATCGCCAATGTAAGGCAGTCGGATAACTTTCACAGAATTGTCTTCGTAATACATCCAATGACCCGTATTCCTCATCATTGGTACCTGAATTAAAGAGAAACAAAAATGAGGAAAGAAGAGAAGACGTACTTATTCAGCGTTAAAATGTCTTGCAAATAAGCAACAAATTCTATAATATGTGATTGAAGATGTCTATTTATAACATATAATATTTACTTTTTTCGTTCTCTTTGCAGAAATATGAAAATCAATTTGTCTAGTTCCTTGGGGAAGGAATTGTGACAACCAAGTTCCTTTGAAGTAAATTGAATTCAGCAACAACATTTTGGTATTGTCATTGATACTGTCCGCTGTTACCAATTCCGTAATTTTATTATTAGTTTTATCCGAAATCCATTCATTAACTTCCTGTAAAAAATTTCTATTATTTATGGTCATAAATTTCATGAGGAAAATTATTAACTTTAAGAAACAATGATAAATTTCGTTCTAAACTCACTTTTCTCTCTTCATATCATTGTTGTTTTTTAATTATTGATCATACCTTAACAAATACATCTTTTTTTCTGTTATTGAATTTATGCAAAGATTCATTGTGATAATATTGTAGCATTCTGCTGAAGCTTTCCTTTGTCGGAAAGTTTTGCTCTACGTAAAGGCGATTTGCTAAATTTAACGTAAAATTTTCATTTTCCACATTTGCCATCTCTACCAGTAGCTTAGCAAAGTGTAATCGAAATTCGCTTACGCTTGCAGCTGAAAAATTGATTTTATGTTAATTTAGAAACGATTATTTTAACATTTATGAAATCTATCCTTACAGTTATAGCATTCTTGATGTCCAAAATTTCAACTTTGAGGTAATTTGCGTGATTATTGCTTTTTCAGTATTTCGAATTAAAAAAATTTCAATATGTAATTACTTCCTCCAAGAACATCTTGCAATTGTTGCTTTGTTGTGCCATCTGCCGCAAGATAAGTCATAAAAAGTGAAGTTGACACCGAAAGAGGAGATAAGATGACTGATTTGTCATTCTGCGCTAAATTTTTAAGCAAACCTAACGTAAAATTGAGTTGCGCATGGTCCATCACAGAACTGAAAAAGTTCTTTGATAATGGAAAATAAGAAAAATTATATTTGTAGATATAACAAAAAAACCAAAAAAAAGTATCATTGCTAAAGAAAACATTGATAATGGCGAGATTAGCTAAGGCCATTTGATTACTTTGAAAATATTATTCCTTATGAAATGTTTAATTTTCCTACATACATTTGCCCAAATATGCAAACGATTTGAGTGCTCGCAATTAGAAATAACACGAAAATTATTGTTTGATTATTCATTCTGAAATATTGATAAGAAACTCAAAGATACTGAAATTATCATTCAAAAACGAATAAAGCTCCAATCTCCATGAATATTATTATAAAATTGAAATTAGCTCATCACTGAATAATTTGTAGCAGAAATAAACGCTTTTGAAATCTAAATCCACTTGCAAATACGAATTTACAGAACATTCGCCGGATGTCGTAACGCTACAAGCGAATCGGTCTAATTATCAATGAAATACCATCATTGCTAAAGGATATTTATATCATTGATTTGCAGTCGAATATCGATATCTGTTAGTTATTATGTCTGTTTAAAGAACTATTCAAACTTGCTTTTCATTTTTTCCTTTCAAACGTAAAAATATTATTTTATGAAATGATCATGTATACATTTACTTATCTATTCTTTTATGATGTTATTCAATTTGTACAAACAATAAAAACGCTTGCTTTCATGTTCTGATAATGGAAAAATATTTTTGATTCATAACTTTTAAGGTTCATTTCCAACAAAAATAAGCTTTCCTGATCTTTAGCCGTCAAAGATAATTTCTATCAAAACAATCGCATTTCTCATACGTCAACAGAATAACATTGTTTTATCAATTTTATTATAGTCATTCTTCCTAACTGTTTGTGTTCTAATTTTAGAATTATTTCAAAAATATTTCAAAAGTATTCGGAAAGTATTATTATCAGAATTTTCTCAAACTATGACAAAATCAATTTCTTAAACCGTGACAAAATCAATACTCTATTTGTGATCAAAATATGTACAAACTACAACTAAAAATAAAATATAATCAACTTTTAACAATGTTTTAATTCGGTGTATTTCGGAGCCTTTCATTTTATGATATTGATTTGGGAAAAAAACTTTTTACATTATTAAGAAATAAATATTCAGTAAATTCAGAACCAAAGAACAAATGCATCATAAATTAAAATATGTAAAAAAAAAAAAAAAAAAAAAAAAAAAAAAAAAAAAAAAAAAAAAAAAAAAAAAAAAAAAAAAAAAAAAAAAAAAAAAAAAAAGGAAGAAAAAAGAGAAAACAGAAGCATTAAAATGGAAAAGAAATCAATAATCAACAATCCATGCTCAGCTAGAATTTTGCTGGGAAAATCCTATCTTTATTGTTCTAGATTATTTAGTTTTTAAATATCTTGTTAAATTAATAAAGCGAAAAATTCGGTATATCGCAAAAATTATTCTATCGGCAATTCATTAGCTTTAGTAGCAGAAAAAGATCAAAAACTGAATAATTTTCGCACTATGGCAAGTGAATGTTGGAATCATGTGTTACATAATTATATAATTCAAATAAACAAGTCATACAGTAGTATATGAAATCGAAGACTGATCATACGCTATTCAGAAATACTAGCGATATTCTAGCGATATTCTCATCCATTCTTTATCGCAAATGACATGTAATTATGGTAATGTGATTTAAACGGCATGAAATTTGATTATAACTACATCAGAAATTCATTTTGCATATTCATCCAAATGCAGAAGCAAATTGCCATATTTCTATTTACTTTATTAGACCAAAATTGATTCAAAAGCTAATAATGGCTATCGTTTCAGGTCATTGTTGCAAATTCTAAACACTTGAAGTGTTGGATAAATAATTTTACAAATAGTAGAAAGGATGTGTTTTGTTGAGATAGACGATAATCAAGTTGATTTAATCAGTAATAATTAACATTTATTGAAATGGATTATATTTTTGAAAAATTTAAAAATAAAATGGTAGTGTTCTTAAATTTTAAGCAAATTCCCTCTTTCTCTTAGAATAGCACGATAATTTTCAACATTGAATTAATTAATTAGTGCTCATTCTAGATTATACATTTCCCATCGTTCCAAACTTTCTTTCTGTTAAATTCTATGAATCATTCGACTATTTTATAAATTTAGTTTTCAACAACAGTTTTTTGATGATCATATGTTTGAGCTGAGTTGCTTATCTATTTATGCAAGAAATGAACAAAAAAGATCGAAATGTTTCTAAAAAATAAGAATAAAAAAAAGTTATTGAATAACTATACTCATTTGCATTCCGGATTTCAAACTTAGCCTTACAACGCATTGCAAAAATTACTGCACCTGACATAATATCCGAATTTCGCGCCTCATTTATTTCAGAAAAAATGTTGGTCTAATTTATGACTACATTTGCATCATAATATTTTCAATGGTGTTGAAAAACTTCCAATATCTAATGAATATAATTGATAATTTCAGTTGACTTATTCCATTCATTTTTATAATTAAACTTTTGAGTGAATTGCCTTAATTTCATTCATTATAGGAGAAGTTATAGTGCAGAAAATATTTCAGTCTTTGATCTAATTAAAATGAAACCTTTTTTGATTCCGGCATTTTGCGAATATTTTCGTTGTCACCAAAAATTTGTGGTAAAACGGTTTTGCTTCTGGTGCTAATATTTACCATTCATTTCTTATCATTTATTTATTATAAAAATCTCGATTTTTTCGCTTATTACTATCTTTCTGGGCTCAAAGAGTGTTCCTATTAAGTGCAGTTAAAACATTTTATTTGTTAGTTATACAAAATACAATTATATTCAATATGTAGTAATTTCAATAATTAAAAACAGCAAAATACAAGCAACATGCAACACATTTTAAATTGATTTATCCTTCTTTCATTTCTTATTTACAACTAAAGTAATAGATCATTAGTAGCAGTATTTTCAGCAATTTTAACTGCAAAGAAAATTGCAAATTCATGAATCTTCTCGAATATATTTTTGATGCATTTGAATACCAAACCAGATTTCATCAAAGGAAATTTGTGATATTACTTTGGATAAAATGAAATAACAGAAGCATTAATTTTTTTATTTTTAGATCCTTGCAATTATTTAAATATAAATTGTTAAAATCATTCCCATGCATTACCGTGAATTCTTGCTTTACAAACATAAAATTTATTTTACAAAAATGAAAGTTTAAAAATATAAAGTTTATTTTACATTCCTATCGATTGATATTGCATTTTTTGCAACTTTATTTCTATTATTTAAAAGATAACTAAATAAAGATATGAATTTTCTTCACACAATAATTTTTATTTTGTCCAAAAATGTCAAATATTATTATATTATGTTAATTTTCGGCAATCCAGTGTTAGGGAATTACCGCCGTTACACTGAAATGGAATCATTACTGAGTGACTCGAATACTTCGTTAGATATATGCTGTGAGATAAATTTGAATTGGATATTTTATTTTTATGAAGTTGATAGTGGTGACAAAAAATTCGAAATTTATAAAATCTCTCATTTACTTTTATTATATTATTAGAGCAAAGAATATAGTTTAAACAATAAAAGATCATATTTCAAATATAATTCATTTTAAAAATTGAAATCAAAATGGTTGGCTTTAAACTTTAAATTGATAATCGAAATGCAAAATTGCATCAAAAAGTACCTAATCAAATTATTACATTTAACATTCAATGTCTATTCATATTGCTTAGGAATTTGAGAAAGATTTGATGAAATTTATTTATTTATTTATTTTTATTTTTTGAATAAAATCTTAACGAAGATATGAAGAAAAAAAAATAAAGGCATTTTTATGTTTATCACGATTATCTGAGCTTTCCGTATGTTTCATATTATGAAATATTGATTGTCATATTACAACAGGAAATAACGGGCCTTAATAAATTAATGAATAGTATTCATAAATAACAATTCACAGATTGATTTTGAAGTATTTTACAAAAAGCTTTCTTTTTCTCTTTTACTTTCATATTCATAGCTCATTAGAAAAGCAAGAAATGTTATAACTATGTGTTAATTATAATGAGCTATTAGTAATTAAAGTATAGCATTTAAAAAAATATATTTTAAAAATTGTAATAATTAGGCATTCTATAAATATTAAACTAGAATATGTAATTCTTTCCATCACTTCCTAAATATTTCCAAAGATTTCCTTAGCATAAAATGCCATAATAATTCAAAATTTTCCTGGTAAAATTTTATTCTAGGCGTAAGGTTAATATTACAAAAAAAATCTGTTAAAATAGACTAAATTTGAAAACAAAAGAAAGAAATGATACCTAAAACATGCAAAAAGAAAACATTTTAATTAAACGAAAACATTTTAATTAAACGAATTAATCAATTAATTTACAGATAAGTGAGCAAACTTCCAGTATGTTTATGTAAGGTAAGAAGAAATATGAATAACGAAATATTTGAAAATCATTTAATCGCTTAATCGTTCAAGAGATTTCGTTCAAAAAAAAAAAAAAGAATAACTAAAAGAAATTGTTTTTTAAATTGTTTTTTTTTAATTTGACTTAATGATTTAGCTAGGCTCACCATTATTACATTATGCCATTAATTATTCCCACAGTAAAATTCGCCACTATTTTTTTACTTCATTTAAGATTGTCATCTTTATTAATCATAAATAATAGTTCTATTCAATCTGAAGGTATCACTTTTAATAGTAGAACTGGAATAGTAGAATTCTATATCCAGGTTATCCATATTCTTTGAATTTGTAATTTATACCATCATTTTGTTAAATATGGATTAAAAATGATTAGCAATCCTTGTCTGGCTAATTTTTTTCAAATTTATGAATGTTCATTTCCTTGCAACCATCGTAAGAAACTTTTAATGTAACATGAATGTGTTTTCAAGGGATAACTTCATTGTCATCACTTTTAGAGGTTTGATAGATTTTGGACAAGTTTCAGCGAAATTTTGAAATGATTGGAATAGCTATCATTTTGAAACGACAGTTTCGAAAATTTCGCAATATGTTTAATTTGCATATGCTTCTACTCTGAACTAACCTATTGATTTAACCGAGATTGAATAATTATGCTGTAGATATGCAAATAAATCGAGAAGAAATTTCATTAACATGATAATTTTCGATGACCATTTTCATAATCTACATCAAATAATATATAGTTCATTATAAATTAGAGATTTACAACAAGCAGTAAAACAAAATGTGAAAGATAGAGCGCAATATAATTGGCGGGAAATTCGAAAAATTTTTATAAAGCATAAGTATGATGAAATAATCAAAGTATTTTGTACAATAGAAATTTGTAACATTTCTCAGTCAAATCCATATCTTATCCTTTGATTTGATACAAAGTCTTTATTCTCTCATCTTCGAGCTGCATAGCATTGTCTAAAATGTTGAAATCCATATTAATTGTCTCGAATGTTGTAAGGATTTAAAGTTTGCGTGCATTATTTAAATTTGCAAGCATTGTCTATCTCTCATCTTTTGTCCTGATAACCAAACCTTTGTATGATTGAATGATTGACATATAAGGGTAAGTACCATTTGCTACAAGAAATAGGGATTATCGATATGAAAAGGAGTTTCCGTGATGATGCATTCAGTGGGTTTTGCGTTGCTCAGTTGAGTCAGTTGAGTAGATCAAAATCAATCAACTGACTCGACAATCAATAGTCTCCTCTCCAGTTCAGTTTAGTTCACCCGTACCTATCTTATCTCTATTACAATCAAACAATCAACTGCAATCATGATATTATCGGACTTCATTTTATCTTCCTTCAGCAAATAAAATTTTTCTCACGAAAATTCTTGTCCCCCGACAATAATCAATGATCATAATAAAAATTTCAATAATTTCACCAAAAATTAAGACATATTAGTATTTTAAAAAATTCAAAAATTTGGTTTTTTTACTACTTAATTCAATTTTATTTTTAAAATTTTCAATTAGTTAAAAAAATTCATCTTTTTTTCTGAATAAAAACACGATCACCCCATGCACCAAAACGACCACCAGGAAATACAATAAAATCTTCTCCACCATTATTTTCATTCCATGGTTCAAAATCTCCATCCCATGGTTTGAAATTTCCGTTCCACCATCTTTTTAATTCAATTTTATCAACCAACGGATTCCATTCTATATCATGCCATCGTTGCTTCATCGTTCTTCTTTCGATGCTAAAAAAAAAAAAAAAAAAAAAAAAAAAAAAAAAAAATTTTTTTTTTTTTTAAAAAATTTTTTTTTCAGAAAATTTCAGCTTTATGATTGGAGAAAGGTAATAATTTCATTTCTTTTGTTAACTTTTTTGAGATTAAAAACAGAAGCCTATAGGCTATCTGTACAAAATTTTAGAAAGGCCAAACAAGTGCAACAAGAAAATCCATAAAAACCTTAACAGATTTATTAAATCTGGAAAAATGTATTCGAATTTTACTGAAAAAAAAGCAAAAAACGACGTTTTTATAGATATGCTCAGCGTAATACCTCTATCTTTTTCTGATAAATTTTACTTGTAACTATATTAATCTAATTACTCTAACTTAACCTTATTTTTTTGTGCAATGAAATTACATACATTATTTTTCAATTTTGACAATAAAGAAAATGCTTGAAATTTCCAGGGAAGAAGATCGGCGATAATCCACATAAATAAGTTAAAACAAAATAATGTAAATAATTGTTGTTATTTAGCTAATTTTGTTCAAAGAAATCAATACAACACTATCATCAGTCGTAATATCATAAAAATGATATAATTGCTTTAGGCTTTCCTGTTATCAAATTAGATTTCACTTGCAAAATAGAACATCTTATATGTATCAAAGAGAAAAATCGTCTTTCTCCGTGTCATAATTTGTAATTCTCTAAATTAATTTAGCCATTTATTAATTTTATGAAAAAAATATCTAACCTATCTTTATCATTTCCTTTCGCATAAACACAAGCTAGAATAAGACCGGGCAAAACCAATTTTTTGATTATCATTTTGGAACGATTTACGAAATTTTCTTCTAATACTTCAATTCTGAAATGAAAATTTGAAAGGAATTTTGTTTTAATGAATTTAAATATTTTTCAATAGCTATCGCAATATGATGATAAAAATATATATATATATATATATATATATATATATATATATAACATAAGCAGAGGAAGCATGAAAAGTGAATTTAATTAAAAATACCAAAAAATAGTTAAAATTACAGAAACATTTCGTGACTAAAAAGCTTAGCAAAATTGTAAAGCTTTAATTTTACTTTTATAGTTGAAGCAAAAAGAATTATTGTTTTTTTTTTAAAAATGAAAAAAAAAAAAGAAGCTCCACGAAATTGATTTAAAATAGGAGAAATGATGGATTGAAGAGTAGATTTTGGCTTCGAATTGGAAGAATGATGTGATAGAAGAAAAATTAAAAGGATATTTGGATTAAGATGAGCGTATCATATAATTTTCTTCTTTCCTATAAATATTTCAAATAATTAAAATGACAAAAAATTTCTGCTTTTCTGCTTTGGGAAAAAAAATTGACATCACTTGCCATTTAAATTTCGAGCAAAAAAAATATCGCCGTTCAGCACAGAATCATTAATATTCCAAAAAAAAAAAAATTGATTTTAAGTTCTCTTTGCTTAATTTATTATTTAAAGAATTCAGTGCTTGTCAAAGTTAAATTACTGATATCCATTTTCTTATCTTGAATTATTCATGACATTAATGCATCAAAAGAAAAAAGAAATAAAACAAAAAGTTTCAACTTTTGTTTGAATTAAAGATTTTGCTCAAAATGTTGGCTAGAAAAAAAAAACTGCAAATCATTCTCGGTAAAAAATGTACGTTTCAAATTGACAACATGTCACTATATTATTCATCACAGTCGATTTAACATTATATATCAAATAAATAAATTTTATCAAATATTATAGTGCGATATTTCAGATAGCTAAAAATCGAATTTTAAGCAATTTTGGATGGAAAATTCTCTCATTGCTAATTAATATAAGAAATAATTTGATATTTCAAAAAAAGAAGGCTATTAAACAAAAAAAAAAACTATGAAAGAAATCAAAATAAGGAATACTATTATGATCATACTCTAACATCCTATAAAATTGTTAAACTTTTTCAAACTTGTTTTTATGCAATTATGCTGCTTTAAATTTCATTCTTCATTTGAATTTCTTCCTCACTGAACTTTTACTTCCGTTTCTTTTTGTTTCCCATTTATTTATTTAAACAAATTAGAAAACGATCTTTTTACTTGAAAAAATTCATGCAACTTTTTGTCACCAAATTTCATCCTCAATTTCTGTTTGAGTTAAGAATCAAACAAGAAAAAAAAAAAAAAAAAAACGATACTGTAATAGAAAAGTTCACTAGATCTTGTACTTTTTATGTAGGATAGAAATAATAATAATGTATTGCAAAAAATCAAAATCGAATAAACTATTAACCAATTGTTTGTGAAAAAAAAAATCGTTTTAATGTTTATTTAAAAAAAAAATTTAACAAATCCGTTTTAATATTGGAAAAAATCATGTGCATTACATAAAATTAATATCTTTAAATTTCTATTTTATAGATTTTTATAAATTTTTTGCTAAAGTATTATTTTATTTAATAATATTTTTAAAAAATTATTCTTATACTTCACATTTAGAACAAAGATCTCTGAAAAGTATCAAAAAATCTTTTGTTTTTTTAAACTGTTCATAAGTAGCAATTGATGAAAATTTCGTTGATTTTATAGTCCAGTTTTTTTTTTTTATTTGAATTTAAGTCATTTTCAATTTTTTCATTAAATTTAACACTTTATTATTCTGTTTTTAACATATTTGAGAACAAAATATTGAAAAGAGAGAATTTTTCGTCTGCAGAAACTTTTTTTGCAATTCAAATGTTCAATTTTTGCCGAACTTATTAATCATTGCTTGTGCATTTTTTGTTTTTTTACTAAAAAATAAGATAAAGAAATGAATTTGATTTAAATTTTCATATGAAACTTTTTTTCAGTTTAAATTTTGAACACAAAAAATCAGCATAAATAAGCGTAAAAATTCGGGGCATAATAAGCTTTTGGCTCTTAAACAAATATCAGTTTGTCTAAAATGAATTTTAAAAAAATTAAAAAAATACTTTACGGAAGTAGAATTGTTAAAAAAAAACAAAAGTCAGACCCAAGACATAAAAGATATATTATTTGAATAGAAAAAGGAACAAGAGTGGAATTGATAAAATAAGTTAAAAATTGATTGATATTGCGGAAAACTGCAATAAACTTAATTAAATGAAAAGTTGCCAAAATTATCCATAATTTCTTACTTAATCTTATTTCAGAAAAGAAAAAGAACGAAAGTATCTTAAATTAACGCAAACGAATTTTTGCAAATAGAATTTTTTGCTCAATTTTTTTCAACTATTTTTATCAAAAATGATATGATGATTAAAAATTCAGTTGTTCGAATACATTTGAAGAAAAATACTCGACAAAAATTATTATCTACAAGTAATTTTCACTCATAGATTTTTTTTGTTATTAAACAACAATGCTTCATTCGATTAAATTGATTGGCTCTTTTAAATAATTAAATCAAACATTTTCATAATAATTCTTTTTTTTTCAAACTAATGAAAGAAGTTTTGTCTTTTATTCAAAAATTTTGCGAAAAAAAAAATGTCAAACAAGATGAATAATAAAACTAATTAATTGCACTGCTCATTATCGTAGCTTCAATAATTGCAAGATATTTTTTTCTTGAAAAGGAAAAAAAAAATGAAATAATTGATATAGAAGCAGTCGTACTTTTCTTCTTTTTTTTTTTTTTAGATTAAAAAACAGAGGAATGTTACTAATTTTAGTATAATAATGATTTGTACTTTTTTTTTTTCTCTCAATTAATGCTTTTTTTTCCATTTTTCTAGCAAATTAATGATTTTTTCATTTCTTATCGATTTTTATAATTTTTTAATTTTCAAATATTTATTATTTCCACATTATTATATTTTACTATTTGATACATAGCAAACAGAAGTATAATCATATCAATTTATTTTCATTAAAAAAATTTATAACTATGATAAATCACAAACTTTGAATGCATATCACATCAATCAATGTATTATTTAATGACAAAATTTGGTTTGAAATAAAGAAAAAATTACAATCTGTTTGGAGAAAATTGAATGATTAAATTGGATAAAAAAATTTTGATTAAATTAATAAATTTATTAAATTAATTAAATTGTTAGAATCGTTTTAGAATGGATCAAATTATCTAGCTATTATTCTTATTGTATACGGAATGTCACAATTGGTTCGAAAATCTTGTGAAAAATAATTTTTCAATAAATTTAAAAATATTAGATCAACTATTATTTCTTTTTTAAATCTTTGATCTTAATAAAAAATAAAAAGTATGCTTTGATCTTAAAAAAAAAAAGAAAAAAGAAAGAAAAACTGAACAATTAGGGGCAATAAATTAATATTAGACGAAAAAGATTACGAATTAAGATTGAACATTGATGAAATGGAAATGATACAAAGATTTGCTAGTTATTAAAAAAAGACAAATATTATAAGCCTATATTTTAATCGCAAAAAATATGATTTCATAGAATGACTTTTGAATTTACTCTCATCATCTATCACCAATTCTATGAAATCGTCGACGCCAAAATCGTCGAACAATCCAAGGATGTCGATCAAATAAACGATTAAATCCGAAATTTCGTCCGTATCGTCTCTGAAACGAGCCAAATGGACCGATTGAAAAGCCAAACAAGTTTCTTCTGGCTCCATTACCAAAAAATTGACGTTTAACGCGTAATCTACAAAAAAGTAAAAAGTTTTAAGTTTAAAAATTAGCAAATGATTGCTTTTGCAAACTGATAACAAAAATAAAAAAGGATATGACAATTGGATGAAATTTTTGAAAAATGAATTTGAAATCAAAACTAATGCAAAATTCAAATTTAAATTCAATTTAATCGTTTTGTGAAGAATATTTGTATAAATGAAGCATCGCAATTAATCATCAAAAACGATTTTCTAAACAATATTTCTTCTCTCTTCCTCTTTTATTTTCTTACCTCTTTCATTGTCATTTCTTTCGATACTGAAAGAAAAATTGGAATTTTCAAATTTTTCGCTACTTTTTCAATATTTGACATTTAAATATTTGAAAATTTGCAAAACGAGAGGAAAATTAGACGAAAAGATTTACTGGTCAATTTCATTTGTCCGAATTTTTGTCGTGTTACTTTCCGAGCAGCAAATCAATAAATTCATTATCACCAACAAATAATAGATGGTCCATTTACCGTATTCAGCCATCTGAGATAGCAAACATTATGATATCTGATAAAATTGTTGTAAATAAATCTATGAATTTTCTTATCATTCATTTATTCATTTTCTTTTCTATCAGAATATTATCAAAGTTATCAGAAGATATTGTATCAAGAATTTGTAGAATTTAAATTGAAATTGTAACTTAAAAGAGCAAAATGTTAATCACTAAAAACCAATAGTTATTATCATTTGTCATTTTATTTATTCCTTATGATTTATAGGTAACTCACAATGAAATATATTGACAATATAAGCATTAAATAAAACTTAAATTTCTTAAATTTCAAAATATCAAAATAATTGCCATTTGATCTATTATTGATAAAAATCTTTGCAACTTTTCTTTTAACTATTAAACCAGACGTCTAAATTTATTATTTTTTCAATGATAAAAAAAATGTAAATTTAACAAAAATACAAATATGATTGTATATTTTAATTTATTTTTAGTATAAATGAAAAAAAAAAAGAGAGAATTCTATCAATTAGAATTTTTACCTCTTTTTAAATAATCCGGTTTGATCAAGCACACAAGCAAATGAATTAACTAAATTTTGCTTTGTGATTAATTTGAAAGAAAGCTTGATGGGATTATTTATATCTGGAGTAAATAGCTTGTTATTTAATGACTTTTCAAATTTTTGCAATTTTTCCATTCTTCATTTCATTTTAGCAAACATATTTGCAAACAATTTTGAAATTTAATATATAAAACTGATAATAAAAATCAAAAACAAATCAGGTTTCCATTCTTTGGTATCTCCACTTTATCAACAGAAATTTTCATCCATTATAACCTGATGATAAATTGATAATAACGATGATAATGATGATGATGATTATATCAGAATGAATTTGATAATTGTTTCAAATTATTTTTTTTGGCTATTTTAAAATACCATTTTTTTTTTTTTTTTTAGAATATTTTATTTGGTCCATTTCTTTTGATTGAAATCATTGTATCGATGATATCCATGTATGACTATATTGTTCAAAATTTTATACATTTTTTTTTAAATTCATATTTTGAAAGACTTAAAAACATTCATTGTTACAACAAAATTTTCGAAAATTTCAACAAAATAAATTACTATTAATTTTTGTTTTGCATTTTACATAATAATAAATCTGTGACGATAATTTCATAACATTTCGAAATTTAATTTTTGAAGCGTCGATTTTCAATAAATCGATTCGATAACATTCATCCGGCAAACTATAGACCTCCGAAACCATCCCGAAATTCATGACCTCCGAAACTCTCGTGAAATCCATCCCAATTTTGCCAACGTCTCCTCCAGAATCGTCGTCTTACTGCAAAACGAGGTCCAAAGAAATTCCTACCATAGCCATAGTATCCAGGACCAGGACCATACCATCCATTATGATGGCTACCCCAGGTAAATTGGAAAAACGGAACAGATATGCTGGCAAAACCACCATCACCATAAAATTGTCGCCTGTCGCGTTTTCTGGAAGAATAAGCAAAAATTTGGAACATAATTAAACCCGAAATGCTAAATTATTTTTGTTTGAACAGAGGAAAAATTCAAATTTCACATCTAAAATTTAAATTAATACCTTATTGTGTTAACATCAGATATCTCACGACAGGTGATCGATATCAGATTTACACAAAGAATAATGACAAAAATATGTGACAACATGTTCGTGGACATCTGAAAGTTTTCCTTGCTAATAGTTTCAATTGTATAAGTTCAGAAGAATAATTATAATCAATCGATCGTGATGATCCTTGGACCTTTTTAATTCATGAAAGTTTAAAAAACAAAAAAGAAAAAAATCATATAAATTCGCCATTACATCATGCAAGTTTGGCCAATTTTTCAGTTAATACAATTTTATTGCGAATAAATTCAAATTACTTTTGAATAATTGAGTAAAAATAATGAAGTGATTAATTAATTAATCCAAATTTCCACTTTGATAATTACAGCAAGCATTGATTCAGTAGTAGAATTTGAAATATTTCAAGCAAAAATAATATAACTCTACCGTATTTGTTTACTTTCTTGTTTTTTATTAATTTTTTTTTTTTACATCTCACTTTATTCATTTTTTTTTTTTAGATGCTATATAATTTATTCATTTATTTGGCACTAAGTTATCTCTTTCTCAATTTCTCAGTTTGAATCATAATATTTTTTTAAAGTAATTAATAATTACCTTACAGTAATTAATAATCCGCACAACTAAAAAGTTATTATTAACAGTAATTAATAATTAAATGGGCAAATTTATCTCAATTTATGTTAGTTTAAAATTTGCATCAATCTTACGGTAAAAGGAAACATAAAACCTTGACAAAATCGAAAATTGAAAATAGCGTAGTTTGTTGTAAAAATATTTCCAGAATTATTATATTTATATTATATTTTTAATATGATGTAATTTTACTTTTAAAAGATGAAATAATTAGTAATATGAAATTTGTTTACAACTATTCAAAACTTGTTCGAATTTCCATCTTGCACACATTCTTTTTCACTTCTCTTTATTTATGAATCAATGATCATTTACTCTTCAATTTTGATGAAATTTAAGTGTGGAAACAATGTTTAATAAATTTTATTCGCATTTTACAAACAGAAACGAAGAAGAAGCAATCATTTAATTTAATACATTTCAATAAAATGAAACATATTCATACAAAAGTAAATAGACAGTATCAAGCCAAAGGTCTGATTTAGATCGATCAGTTGAATAATCAACACAAAAACAGAAGTTATCCAAAAAACATGGGACCGTAGCCATAACCATGACCGTAGCCATAGCCCCACATATGATGTGGAATATATGGAGGATGAAAAAAAGGTGGTGGATGTGATTCTGCGCCGAATTGACCCCAAACCATGTTGAAAAATGGAACTGATAATCCTAGAAAATGGCCGTAACCTCGAAAAGACTGTCGTTTCTTTCGAATGCTGAAATACAACAATAATTCTTTTCCAAGATTTAATTAATCAATAGTAATGATTAATAACACATTATATATTTCTTGCCTTTCCGTTCATTATTTAGCAGATTGAATTAATTTTGTTCATTGCTGTAAATTATCAAGAAATCACTCCAACTCACTTTGTTTCTTCAATTTTTTTATCTTCGCTGACCACGAAATCCCCAAAAAACAATGAAATAATTATCAATTCGAGTATAAAATATCTCAGGAATCGGTACATCTACAATAAAACTAAAAAATGGATATATTCATGTATATAATAATAATTTTTCAGACTATATTATCAATTGTACAGTAATACTTGCAAACTATTTCCATTCACTTTTTTTTTCTTTTTTTGGTTGATTCACATAACATTTTGAAAAAAGTAAATAAAAATAATGAATCGTAGAATGATTTAATTCGAATTAGTGATAATATTATTTGGTTCGAATTGATATTATTTCGAAAAATAAAAAAACAAGCCAACAGAGATATATGCTGCATTAGAGCATATAAAAACATAAACAAAACATCAATGTAAACAAATAAAATTGGCGTAAATGATATTTACTTGGCTATATTAATGAAATATTCTTATAATGTTTCTTTTTTCATTCATAAACATGAAACGGAAGGAAATTTCATTTGAATGGTTTAACGAATTCGATAGGAATGCATTTCATCGTTACGAATATATCCGAACTATTATAAAACTTTCTTCTCCGATCAAATGATTTCATTAATAAGCTTATGCCAAAAGAACTGCCAGTTGATAGTAACATTTAGAATTTCAAATATCGATTAGCAACACAATGATTATACCATTATTCGAATTAGATTGTATCACAAACTCGATGATATGATATTCTTGTGATTAAAAAAGCATATTTTATCATTTAACTTGTATGCATTATTTTGCAATTCCAGCATTTCTAATTTTATATTCAGATTCCCGATTCCACTTACTGAACTTGTTGAACTATTTTTTCTAATCAAAGAGACAAATTTTGTGAGTATTTGCAAATATCTCAATGATTATGTGGCCTTTTTTGTGAAATTGTTGCACAAATATCTTTGATTTAACTGTCAATTTAACTTACATTTTAAATATGACTGCAAAATACAATGGAAAGCAACTTTTTGAAAAAGTTGGATTTCAAATTAAAATTAAATCTTACACTGAATTTGTAAACAATATTGAGAATTCGAATGAAATATGCTTTGACAGTATATCTTTGTCTTAATAGCAACAAGGAAATAAATTTCTTTCAAATTTTTCATTCAGACAAAAAAAAAAAAAAGAGTTTCCTTCTTTATTTTCGCTTTTTCGAAATTTCGAGATAGAAGAATACTGCAGCCATGCATTTGCCTCTTATTTTATTTTATAAACTAATTCGGAGTGATTTGATTCTGATAAAAAAGCGTAAATGAAAGAATGCTTTGAATAGCTTAAAACTTTTGGATTAAATTGCTTGAACGCCAAATGAAAAAACGAAAAAAAAAGAATATTTGCGAAAAAAAATATTTGCAATATTAACTCTGCAAAAAATCTTGCTTATTATTTGTATTCAAAAAATGAATGATTCTATAGAATGAAATAAACTATTATTTGGCATTAGAATAATCCTTAGGATTATGAAAATTATATCAAACTAAATGAAAAAAACTTATACATATTTGTCGTAATGAATGAATTTGTTGACTTGTTTGGGACATATAGAAAAAAATTGAAAATTTGATGGAGCAAATTGAAAAACTGGTAAATTTATAAAAACAGAAAAACCTCTATGGAAGTATTTATACAATAGACTTATCAAAACTATGACATCATAAAAAAACCTGTTAACCTGTTGCAAAGACCAGTAAAAACAAAACAAAAAAAAAAAGAAAAAAATTCTATCGCAAAGATTGAAAATATCAGAACTATGAAACACAAATAAAATACATACTGAAGTCATAAAAGTATCAAAATATATTCAAAATAACATTCTAGAATCATTGATAACGATAAGTGCAATGTAAATATGTAAAAAAAAAAAAAATTATAGCACCAAAATTTAATGTCCAATTTTTATCACTCAAAATTTTGATCGATTAAAATCACATCATAATTTGACAGTAAAATATCCAACATATTTTCTTCAATTTGCTGTCAATGATTAGCTTCTGTCAATCAATTTGAACTTTGCACTGATAAATGTGGCGTAAAGCGAAAATAGAATTTCTAATTTCATTATTTTCATTGAATAATGAAGTTATATAGACATTCCGATAGATGAATGATTGTCATCTAAAGATCTAACTATAACACAACTGAACTAATTATAATTTCATTTGCAAAACTAAAATGCAAATTCATTTCCATTCAGTCTCAAATAATCCAATGAGTGTTAATCCGACGAAAATGCTGATATCATAGATCAGTCGGCTGAAAAATGCGTATATAAGCGTGGCTGTAATTTTTGGAATAATTCATTGCAAACTTTACTATCCAAATCGTTGGCCAAGTCCCCTCAGCGAAAATAGCATCTTTGTTGTCGAGAAGAAATTCAGTTCATTTCTCCTCTGAAGTTGGCTCTTCAGGCTTCGTTTCTCAATGATTTCCAAGTAATGTGCAGAAATTTTAGACCAAGTAGGCTGAATTATCGAAGTCCTTTGGTTTTTTCGAAACTTTTTTCCAGGAAGAATCAAAGCTACTTCTAGGATGAATGGGAGCTATTAGAAATGCTGATAGTATTTGCAAGTTCATCGGGAGCATCCCGAGTGACCAGTAATCGGGGAGTTTTGGGACGAAAACTGATCATTCACTCATAAAGTTCAAAACTATTAGCTATATCTCTGCTAGAAAAATTAGCATATGAATTCGTATGAAATGAAAATTACTCTCCTGAAAGATATCCCTTCCAAAATATTAGTACGGCAAATTTAAAGCACTCAGATCAGTTCAGACGAACTTGAAATGCTCAACTTTAAGCTTTAATAATAATAAGCTGATGAATTTGTTTCAAATTCTTTTCTTTTTGTTTCATATGCAACAGGTGACCTCAGAATGACCTAAATTCTCTCCAACTTTAATGTTCCTTCGAAAAATGTCCAATGAGTCAAGAATATGTGAAGTACTTACCGATAATAATAACTTCTTATTAATTGGGATCAATCTAAGTTATAAGTTCTGGCCCTAAAAAAATACAGTTTGAAAAGCCAAAAAGACTTATTTTAAGAGTAATAGAATTTTTTTTCTTGTAGAATTCAGTAACTGTTACATGTTAAACAATATGAAGTAGAGACATTTTATATCTCTCTTTGCGTTCATAAAAGACAATGTGATAAAAAAAAAAAAGGTGTTCTCGATTGTTCTTTGCTCTTTGAACTTTTCAACTCTTTTGAAATTGGCTAATTTTAGAAGGAAAGATGAGAGATACATTGATCAAGTTAACAGTCATCCTTTGCACTCTTCTAGCAAGGCCAACGTTTGCTGGCCAACAAGTTGAATTGTATCCTGTCCATAACAAAGCAGATGTATGCCATTTAATCATTTCGTGAAATAACCACCAGGACTATAAAACTATAAGTTCAACATCTTTTTTTTAGTAACAATTAAAACTTTCAATTTAAGCACATTTTACTTTCCAATTTGATACCTTATCTTTGTTTAGCATCATACTGGATATGCTGTGAAGGTGATGATTGGTAATCCGGAAAAAGAATTCTCTGTCCTTCTGGATACTGTAACCGCGTTTCTTTGGGTCGTTGGACCTGATTCCAAGTATGCATGTCTCTTTTTATTCCACATATTTTGAATAAATTTAAGATTTATGAAAAATATTCCAAAATTTTCACAAAATATTAAAGTGAGATGAAATTTTTCAAATTTCAATATATGATTTTTCAATAATTATATCAATTAGCAGTTCCTCAAAATTACAGACACCCATTCTGTCATGGTAAAACTACCTACTCAAAGGTAAATTCGAATACCTGCACTACATTAATTTCAAGTCCTCAGACGCAACTTCACGGTTGCCAATCAGTTACTGTATGTATGTGGAATGATAACATTTCGGCATGTTTCTTGATTTCTCGCTCTCAAAGATAATTGATAAGAAAATAGTTTTGCCGTAATTGATATTTATTCATTAATCTTACTTCAATTGGCAATCAAAACTTTCAGTGCAACTTAGTAAGTGAAACATCGTAACGTATTCGTTAATAACAATACTTGCAGGTAAATCCCGGCAAAAACTCAAAGAAATATCATTCCTACAATGGCACTCAAAGTTTCGAAAAATTGTTTTTCAGATCGATTCGTTGGATGAAGAGCGCTTAAATTTCACAAATTCTCCTTTCGGTACATTACTCATGTTACAATGGCCCGAATTGGAAGATTATCAACAAATAGATGGCGTATTTGGTTTATCAGCGTTGCATATTAAGGACACCGTAAATGGAGTTCTAGGCTTTCCATCCCCATACCTTAAGAAAACCTATGATACCCCTCATTTGCCAACAATAGAAACTGATAAAATCGCTGATAATCCGATAAAGAAAGCTATCCGAGAGAAACAGCTGGAACCTATCATTACCATTGCATTGCCATCATTGGTAAAAATATTTTGTTTTTCAACTTTATTAACATAAAGTTTTCTGGAAGAGAAAACTATTCTGATGTGTTCCCATATTTTATTCGAAATTTGAATATAAGCTGGACAATTGCATCTAGAAGATGACTGCACTTTTTGATGAAAAACTTTCGATGCTAGCAGACTTTCAATCCTATCATTAGTTAAATTTAATCTATTGCTTGTTAAACTATCGTTGGTTAAATTTTCATTAGCTAATTTTCCCGGAAATTTGCAATTATCGCATAACATTATTTCTTCGACTTATTAGGACTTTATAAATAGCGTTAGCGATATCAGTGACATATATTGTACCATTTCTGTATATTAATATTTATGAAAATACAGGATTCTTATAAAACAGCTGTGTTAATGCTTGGCGGACGTGATGATAAGTTGTGCGATTTGGAAAATGAAAAAAATGAGTGGCTTGTTGATTTTGGAAATCGTTATGATTTTGAGTATTTGTCTATCAACATGGGCAATGCAACCTCTCTTAATAAATTTCTGAAAACTTATGCATATCCGGATACTACCAAGCCATATATCGGTGTTCCCGACCAATTTATGCAACAAATCGTTCGAAATCTTAATGCAACGGTTACGTGTCTTGCACACAATTTCGTTGATTTCATCTTTATTTTGATTCGCTGAATGCCCGACTTTTGTTCTTTTTTCAATATAAAAATATTTCAGAAGAATGAAACAACGAAGAAATATATGGTAGATTGTCAGGGATCGTTTGAACCATTTGTGATGTATACCCATACGAATATTTACACTCTTGAACCAGAACATTTCATCATCAAGCATAATGTTAGTTCCTCCTTTTTTCTAACTTACTGAAATATTTGATTAAGAAGTAACAAAATCAAAAACGCCAGGCCTCGTTCGTGTGTTCATTAGTCTCATACATATTTCATCCAAAGTAATAGCCAAGTTTCACAAAATAGAATAAATTCTGACGACATTGTCACTTCAATAATTCAAAATATTTCTTTAATACACTGCTTCCAACTGGCTTCTGAATCGCTAATCCGTTTTGGAATGAATAACGTATAAATGAATTCCAGCAGGAGGATACGCAATGCGAACTTGCATTCAGAAGCCATGGAAATATTTTTGATCAAACAGTCGTGCTTGGAATACCATTCTTCCATCAGTTTTGTGTTACGTTGGAACCACGTGATGGACGCATAAACTTCGCGCCGATCATTTAATTCAATCGATATTCATTGCATTAGCTTTCAATCCTGCCACTCAACTGAAACTTATTGATTAATTAATTAGATTAGTAGAATAAATTTATTTGAATTATATCATCATCAGTTTAACAAAGCAAGCTGTATCTACAAATTGATTATTTTCCATCCTTGCTGAAATTTTCATATACTTTTCAAAATTATTATCCTAACACTATTATATTTCCGATGAGTAATCTACAAATGTGAAATGAGTCACGTTAAAAAAAAAAAAAAAATACAAGGATAATGAAATACCGTAAAAAAAAAACCGCAAAGGATCCTCCATGGGAAATCCAATTCCCAATTCAAAAAAAGGAAAAATTTTTTTTTTTTTTTTTTTTTTTTTTTTTTTTTTTTTTTTTATATAATTAGAGTTGTGAGACTCTAATACTCTAATTGTTAACTTGAAAAAAAAATTTGAACGAAGTACATGAAAACAAAGTACGATAACTTTATGTCAAAGACATTGTTAAATCGAGCGAATTTCATAAATGGTCAAAGATCATGCCTAAGAAGCCTGCATTTTGCAGCATTCAAGAAAAAATGAGACAACAATAAAATTTACCTCATTTCAACGTTTCCTTCGTTTTTTCATGATTGAAATGATTTCAATGCCGATAAATCGATTCCTTCCAACAAAACATCACTAATTTTCAAAAAAATATTTTTTACTAAATTTGCAGACATCAGAGACTGGTGCCAAAACTTATCACTTCAAATTTAAACTTTAATTGATCTAATTCATTCAAATGAAAATACAATATCCTCTTGCTAATAAAATATAGCCCTAAAATCCATCTAGAAATTCAATAAAATTCATTTTTGAATTTATTGTTGCCAAGTATTTAAATAGATACTGCCAATTAGTCGTACTAAATATTTTAGTAAACTTTAGCGGATAATAATAGAGAATCATTTAGCTTAATGTTGAATCTTTCGAAGTGATAAATTTCACTATAATTTAATGAAACTGAAGTTCACCGAAAATAAATTTTCATGAACAAATATCATAATTTCATGCAAATGTATAACATAAACAATTATCTGAAAATAAGTATGATATATATATGATCATATCCCTTTAACAACTTTGGATTAATTGTGCAGATTACAACAATGCAAAGTTGAACTGAATCTGCCCCGTAACATAATATTTCGTCGAATCCTGAAGGAAGATTCTATGCTGGAAATAAAAAAAAAAATTATTCTTACCAATTATGAAGTTTCTTATTTTAATTAGTAAAGAGTGTTTGAATCTAGTTATAAAGATTTAAAATCCAATCCAAAATGAAGATTAATACTGTACTCGAAACATCAAACATGTGAACATCAAAATATTTCAATCAATAAGTATCAATACATTGCCATATTTCGGGCTTATCACTGTATTGCTTCAATTCAATTTACTATAGTTTTGAATCTTTGGCATTTTCACCGTAATTGAATAAAATGTGGATTTATGAGGACTTTGTCTAAAATACATTCTTGAGAATCCGAAACTTCAAAGAATGAGAAATAACTTTAAGTCCATAATTGATTGTGTTATTCCAAAATGTGTGTTTATCATACTTGTTAAACAACATTAGATATATATTTGCTTCAACTAAAGATCTGACAGTTATTTGAGAAAATGGGATTAATTAGAAGTTATTATAATTTAGAAATTAAAAAAATTGATCTATGCAAATAAAAACAAAATGTAAATCTACCACAATAAACCCAATGTAATGTACTGTAGAGATTATGGAAACGAATCGATTGATAAAACGACGTTGACAAATCATTACAATTGATCAGTTTGTTTATTAATGAAATTTGAGATGAAGATAACGATTCCTCCAAGTAGAAATGATAAGGAGTGACTTTCCAAACGACATAAGAGCTTCTGAACTACCTCTAAAATACTAGATTCTCGGTGTCTTAGTCTTCAGCGAACCTTGTCTTGAATACTTCCTAGAATGAAACTCACTTGAACGATCCCGAGTAGCAAGATAAATTTTACGATGCCTTTTTTAAGCCAGTTATTTAGTAGAGAAAATGATAGAGAATATACTATAAAATAGCTTGAAAATATTTCTGCACTTCCGAAAATTTTTGAGCGCTCGTAGTAGTAGTCGTTTCATTTTCTTATATACATTGTAACCTTTTCTTCTTGATTTATTACTATAAATTTGTCTATTTTATGCTTGACTGAATCGGAACAACGTGCTGCTAAATTTACTGAAAATATTCCGGATTGCAGCATCCTATGGAACC
Source organism: Onchocerca volvulus (assembly GCA_000499405.2). Taxonomy (NCBI): domain Eukaryota; kingdom Metazoa; phylum Nematoda; class Chromadorea; order Rhabditida; family Onchocercidae; genus Onchocerca; species Onchocerca volvulus. The sequence continues at coordinate 15,666,335 of HG738137.1, read as the reverse complement.
TAAAACAGACTTATCTGGTAATTATCACCAAAACTTCTACATTTCAATTATTTCAAATTGCTTCTTGGAAATTGATAGTACTATGCTTTTGCTTTCTAATGTTCTGAATACATGTACAACATGTTGAAAAGCAAAATTCAGCTCTTCAAATTTATCTTTTTTTTTTGACAAAATTATTATTAGAATGACGAAGCTTTTAACTTGCACTTCAAAATTTCAGAATTGAGATTTTGCCTCACCCTATTTATTACAATCACAGAGTTTATCGAAGAAATTATCATCATATTTTCAATCATCAGTGTATTAATAGTATACAGAGGATAAATCGCATGTTCATGCCTTCCGTGAATTCAAAGCTTTTTTACGGATCGCATCTTTCGACATGGTCCAACGCACTATTCACTTATCTAATTCTAAATTGCGTGTAAATAAACTGAGATGTTTCCAACTGTTTCGAATTATTGCCTTTCTTGATAAACTTATATGATAAAAATTAGGTGGCAATTTCACTAGTACGCAGATGCTAACTGAAGTTTTCCTTGGGGCAAATTTTTTCAAATTGTGTGACAAATAAATTGACATAGGCCAAATAACGGTAGAATGAAGGGAATTTAAATACTCAAAAACAATCAGTCATAACGTTTCGATCGATGTCATAGGTAGCTGAGCCTTGAACAGCTCCGACGACCAATTATAGGTTGAGATAATATAGTCAAGAAATGTCAACACCGACACATACAACGCATGTTTAAAAGGAATGTAAAATTTCTTAAATTATGAGTGAAAAGTGCTGCTTAAGAAATAATAGATTTCGTGGCAGAATATGTCGGAAGAGTTGATTTTTTTTGTGGCACAAACGATTCTTTGTTGAGAAAAGATTTTATTTCTAGAAGAAAGAATTCTTCCTGTATAATACAAAAAATAATCGAAGAATATCCTAAATAAATGATCATAGGATTATTCTTTCTTCGTTGCTAATAGAGAAGAATATTCTCCAAAATGTCGATTGATTATCGTAGAAGTGTTGGTTGTTGTAGAAGTTGAGATTTGCAGCCAAGAATTTGTAGACAAGAATGATTCGTCTCTAAAGTCCGACCCTTCCGGGTCTCCTCCTTCTTTCCTGATCTCCAATTTGCTGCCTCTTAATTGGTCTTGTTTCCCTAATCCGAGCATTTTGGCGGCAATCGTGTCTATCATTTCGGCGGGAATCATATTCATTCTTTGTTACGAAATATGTTTCCCTTCTTGGTGGTGAACCTGATTACCATTTTGGTGGAAAACATGTTTGTCCCTTTGTTTAGTGTTTTGGAGGGAACACTATTTACCAACTTGCTGGTCCACTTGAAACTAAGCGTTTCTTGAACCTTACCACTCCTTGTTTATATTAATTATAATTTTCGGACTTTTCTGACACAGTTACCATGGCGATAATAATACAGCCAAATGAGATAAGAAAGTACTTCTAAGAGCCATGATGTGAACGATAAGTAAAAACGTCACGCACAAATATCATGTAAAATGATTTTGTTTTAGAACTTCACAAGATCCAAGCTTTGTTAGTAGCAACTTTCAGGATTCGAAGAAATCTGTCCTCCAAATGAAGAATTTTAATAACCAGATATCGTTGGAAGATTTACAGATTTCTCTGAAATAGGAATTTTCCGTTCCATAGTTTATGCAACTAAATTTAGTAAAATAGCAAGATCAGCAGAAAAAAAAAATGAGACAATAGGAAAAAAAATGACAGATGTAGCAATAATTATTTTTTTTGAAAGCGAACAATGTGAGATATTTCTCGATGAACATGTTTCTTTTATCATTCTTTTGCATCACTTCTACTGCTTTTAGATGTCGAGAAAATGAAATAGTTTTAGCATAAATTAAAGCACTGTATTGTAGAAAATTTTCTTTTAATTTTCATCAGTTACAATGTATATAAATGAAATGTTACGATCTGATAACTATTCTCATCTTTGTCTCCAATTCTACAGCTTTAACTTCAACATAAAAAATCGTAGAATCATGTAAATGTTCCGATCTAATAATCTCACCTATGCGTCATGTCTGGAATATCATATACAATCCCACTATAAAAGTAAATGTTATTTGCTGTAAATCATCCTTTGGTCCATTTCAACGCTTCAAATCGATTTTACTCTGCGATTCTTCTTTCATTATTTCTTACCATCAATACTTTAATTTTATCCATCATTAAATTTTATCAGTTCCTAACTCCAAATAAACCTCAAATAAATTTCCCTACTATCTATAAAACAAATATTCAAGCTATCGATTGTACCGTCGATATTCATTCAAAAATTGTATTGTAACGTGGTTGCAGCAATAAACTACGTCATAAAAAATTCATCTACACAATCAACCAATCTCCAATTCCTCCAAAGAAAAATATTTCACTATATCGGAATAGTATAGTATCACTCGATGTCATTGACATTCATTTTAAACAATTAAGTTTAAATTCTTTTGGCATCCTTCCCATGTATTTCATACGCATGATTCTTTTATTCAGTATTTCAAAGCAAGTTAGTAATATAATCAGTAAATGAAAAAAAAAATTCAAGAATTAAAGTCCCAATCAGATGATTTCGAGGCAATGAATAATACTTTTCTAAAGCTTCTAATTTAGAGACATTTTTTCAAGTTCTTTAAAGGCATAATTGTGATAATTTCTGACGAAACTGAATCTGCAGTATATTATCAAGAAGATTTTTACAGGACTGTTATCAAGAAGAGTATTACGGGACTGTTCATATTCGATTTCAGTGATTTCAACAATTATGTAACTATACGAGTTGTTTCTATCTGCATTATTTCTACTGAAAACTAACATATCGCAATAGATTAGAGCGATCAGAGATCAGAGACTAAAGCTGGTTCTTCTGTATTGTCCAATCAAAAGTGATCTAGCAAGTAACAAAGCCCAGCACACTTTAAATTTTAAAATACCACCGTTCCGGAAGCTAACGATTCTTAAGCGTTGTTTTTTGCCTGCACATCTTGCATGTGTCGTGCAGCCCGCACATTCTGCACATCCCGCACATTTTCCTCCCGGTAACAGAGACCGCATCCTGGACATTCTGGGATATTAATGAAGCTTTTTGCCCATAATACAGTCACGTATCCATTCTCACACTATCCAGAAATCTTTGCTTCTCTCCTCATCCTATCTCTCAATTCCTTACTTAACCCATTCCATCACCGCCATATCTAATTACTCTCTCTTCTCAAATAACACTCTTCATTCACGTCTTCCTCACCTACCAATCAAATATACCGTTCTCCGAGACTCCAACGACTTCGCCCCATCACATTTAAACCTATCCTTGAGAATTTGACATTTCCATGCAATGTTGCATCTCCTCACCATGCTCCAATTCATGAAAAAATTGTGATTCAGTTAGTGTGTTGCATGTTACGATATTTTAACATGAATGGAACAGAAGTGAGTGTGTTTCTCATTCAGTGGCAGTTAATTTAATATTTGCAGAATTAAATTTCAGACTTTGCCCTTGCGAATATGGTACAGTGATTTGCATATTTCATTTGGAGTTCTTCACATTATGGTTATTAATGCTTAGTATATTGCATGCAATATTTCCACAGGATAGGACGTGCAGCGATCAGGTGCAGACAGATTCGTGGGATGTTCAGTGAATCGGTGAAAGCACCACAAAATATCGGGAACGATTGGAAGGCAGGAGAAAAGTATGTTTTATTTCTTGTTTTTTGTTCAGCTATCATGCACTTTATGTCTTGTTGTCCACTTAGTTTTTGATTCAGCTCTGATAAAGTTTCAGAATATCTTAGAGATATACAGTGCAATCGTATAAAATATGAAATGAGAATAATCTTTCACAACCTTGCATCGAAAATCGGCACTATTTCTGCCATATATTATATCAAAATTTGCAATATTATTTGGTAATATCGTTTTTTGGTCGAAATTTATTAAACCAAAGAATTCCTAACGGAAAAATTAGCTTTTTCGCAGGAAAATTATCTTTTTGAAGATGGTATGAAGAGCGAATTATTTTTCAGGATACCATATCTCTGCTTGGCAAAGACATTTGAAAATATTGAGGTTACATCATCACGGTTAATTTTTCAAATTTTCATTTTTTTTTCTCATCGCTAGTAAACTTATTCGCTGTCCTCCTGATTATGCAGATTCAAGTTTTCAACGAGAAGTAATTGAAAAAAGTTTATCGGATTTTTTCGTCTGATCAATTTCACAGTGTGAAGTTTATCAAATATAAATCTAAAAAGAACTTCTTTTGATTTGAAAATGAATATTCCTTTTTTTGTTTTCAGGCTGGAAATAATCAAAATATTAGCCAATTTCTTTGGGAAAGTGTTAGAACGAACGCCAAACGAATTAGCAACATGTGTTTATTTATGTGTAAATAAGCTTGGCCCAACATATGAAGGGATGGAATTGGGCATTGCTGAAGGAGCTTTAATGAAAGCCATTGCTGAGGCGACTGGTCGTAAGGTACTTTAACCTCGTATTTATTTAAAAGTTGTAATTTTAATTCATCATTATGATTCAAATTATGAAAACACTATGTATTTCAGATTGATAAACTAAAGGAGGATTTAAACCAAAAAGGGGATTTAGGTTTAGTTGCTCAGATGAGTCGAAGCAACCAACGTATTTTATTTACCCCTGCGCCCCTTACAGTAACTGCAGTTTTCCGTAAATTGCAAGATATGGCCAAAACATACGGAGCTAAGGTAAAAAATTTATAGATTAAAATGAATAAAATGGAATTTTTGTATTGAAGCCTATTGCTTAGATTTTAGAGTGCTTGATGAAAGAAATTAGAAATTTCATGTTCGAATTTTAGGAAATGCATTATACCTATATAAAAATTGAAATTTTCATTATTTGAGATTAGAGTAAATGATTGTATTAAGTGAACAGTTCATTAAATGAATATCGCAATTTTTTTTGAGAAATCAATGCACTCTGCACCTTATGATCCCGGTTTTTAGCAATGTGGAATTCTGCTCTGCTATGAATAATAAATTATTTATCACTTTTTTTCTTATTTTATATTAAAGGGAATTTTATGATTAAAGCAGTTTTCAGGCAATGAACAAAAAAGTGGATATGATCAAATCACTTCTGGTTTCGTGCCGTGATTGTGAAGCTCGTTATTTGATAAGATGTCTAAGTGGAAAATTGCGGATTGGTTTGGCAGAACAGTCAATACTTGTTGCTCTTGCAAACGCATTCATTAATTTCGAAGCCAAAAAAAGTGGTCAGTCATTTGCAAATTGAATATTTCATATAATTAAAAGCTAAGTAAGTTTTATCCCCTTTATCAGTATAACTTTGTATTTCATTGAAAACTTTAGATTCTCAAGAACATAGAAATTCACTCAAGTTAAATCTTTAAATTTCTCACAAAATCTCTCGAGATTTAGACTTTTTTATTTTTTCGATGCGTAAATTTTTGATTTTCCTTTGTTTTTTTTTTTGTTTTTTTTTTTTTTTTTTTTCACGTTTCCATTACATTAAGGTGAAAAACTAAGCAATGAAAAAATGAAAGAACGTCAAACGGAAGGAATCTTATTATTGAGAAGTACATACAGGTAAAATTTCTATTTTTGATCGTCGAATGGTTGAAATTCAAATAATTTCTCTTTCGAATGTTTTTATTTTCCTTTTAGTGAATATCCAGATTATGAAAAAATCATCGAAGCGGTACTCAGTGATGGTCTATCAAAGCTACCGGAAAAGTGCAAAATCACGCCAGGTAATTGCTTATAAAACAAAACATGTGTAAATTATATCATGTTTTTGGAGAAATTTCTTCTTACTGAAATGCATTCTCATGATCTTTTTAAATGTGATTTACTGATAATGTTGCAATTTATATGATTTACTACTTGATAAATATATTAATGATGGTTTTATTGCTTCATAAGTGAGCATATTCTTAGTCGCTTACATAAATCTCATAAAAGCTAGATGTATGCTATTCTCTCGCATGCTTTTGTTTTTAAATTCATTTATTTGATAAGGTATACCCGTGAAACCGATGTTAGCACATCCGACAAAAGGAATTGATGAAGTATTGAAACGTTTTGGTAATTCTGTTTTTGCATGTGAATTTAAATACGACGGTGAAAGAGCTCAAGTAAGAATCACTTTTTCAATTTTGAAAATATGCATTAATTATTACTTAGATTCATCTATAGTTCATCCAGTTATTTAGGTTTTTAAGCGATAGTAAATCAGGCAGTTGATTTGTTAATTCACCTTAATTCGAAGTATATATCTAAGAAATGATCTATATTTTATAACTTCTTTATAGATACATTATGATTCATTTGGCATTAAAATATTCAGTCGGAATCAAGAAAACAATACTGACAAATATCCGGATATGATAGAACTCCTAAAGCAAATTATGGATGAGGATACGATATCTTTTATTATTGATTCGGAAATTGTTGCATTTGATCCTGTACAAGAAACGATTTTACCTTTCCAGATTCTTTCTACGAGGAAGAGAAAGGTATTTGAGTTAAAGAGCCTTATTTGATTATCTAAGATTGGTTTTTCTTAATTTTTTTTTTCCAGACAACAGTTTTATTATATATTCTAGTATTATTTAGAATTAACTGCTTCAAAATTAATTGAAAACTGTTTGTTCATTTCTATTTTACCATTGGTCAAAGGCAAAACACGATATTAAACTGTTTTAAATCATGATTAGAAACTTGACTCATTTTCTTTTACATCTTTTGTGTTTCTTTTTCTTCAGAATGCAGGCGACAGTGAAATTAAAGTTAAAGTCCATGTATTTATATTTGACTTGCTCTTTTGGAACGGCCAGTCATTAACAAAATCCCCGTATCGGAAGCGGCGGGAAATATTGCGACAACATTTTAAGGTCATTAAAAACAGTTTTGTTATATGATTGGAAACGTTGTTAATAATACTGCTTAGAATTACAGCAGTGTTTCAGTTTTTCTGCTTAGAATTACAATTTCTCTTGTGCTGTTTGTTTCTCTTAATCTTGAGAATACAATTCGTAATTACATTGACATTATGTGATTTTTATTTTATTTTCAATTAGGAAGTGGAAGGTATTTGTGGATTTGTTGCATCCAAAGATACGGAAGACACGGAACAAATTGCCGAATTTCTGGATGATGCAATAAAGGGTAACTGCGAAGGACTTATGATCAAAACTCTTGATTCCGATGCTACATATGAAATAGCTAAACGGTCACATAGTTGGCTAAAGGTTTCTGCAAGTTTTATCATTGAATTGAAAAATTTGACTAATTACATTATTCCTTATTATTTTCATCTGTAACTTCGAATATTATTTGATGACAAATATTATAGCTTGGAGATGTGAAATCTTCATTTGATTTATTGTGATATTGCAAGGGAGACTCAATAGAGGAGTATTTATCATTAAAAATTTTAGCTGTTTCAGTGAGGCATAAATGGTATGTATTCTGTTCTTTCGTAATCAAGTATTTGACATGTAGTTATAGCTTAAAAAGGATTATTTGGATACAATTGGTGACACTGTTGATCTCACTGTTATCGGGGCCTATTTTGGTACGGGTAAAAGAACGGGCGTTTATGGTGGTTACCTGCTGGCGTGTTACAACCCAATAAATGAAGAATATGAAAGTATTTGCAAGGTATTGGCGTTCTTTTCAATACATTATCTTCTTCATCAATTTTATTTGTGACTGGTAAATTACTATTTCAGTCTTCTAAACTATTTCTGTCTTCTAAACTTGTTTAGATTGGCACAGGTTTGACTGACGATGATCTTCGCCAGCAGTACCAGTACTTTGAAACACTCAGGATCGAAAAGGTTAGAAATTTCAAAAAGCTATCTTAAATAAAATTTATGTCAGACAGATTTTTTAACACTGATTTAATGTACTTAATTTCGTCTCTCATTTACAAAGAGCTTACACTTTTAAATAGATAGATAGTTCATATCGTATATTTTCTGAAACACTACAATAATTTATTGTATTCAAATAATCAGATGATGTTTAATAAAAAAGTTACATATAGTAATTATTCGGATATAGTAATTATGTTGGGATATAGTAGTTATATAAGTCAATATATATGATCAGTCTAACAAGTTTGCGCATCTTTTTTTCAATGTTTTCAGATACTGAGTACAGAATGTCAAGCATTTTAATTAGCGAGAAGTGCGAATTGTTTCATGCTGTTTATCATTCAGATAATATCATTTTAATGGATTAGAATCTTTCAGCATCTGGAACTATTGAGCAACAATTTAAAAAAAAAAAGATTTTAGTATTTATTTAGCCCGTAATTTGCCGGATCATCATTTTTTATTATTGTTTCAGGCCCGTCCTTATTATTCGTATGACAGTTCATTAAAACCAGATGTATGGTTTGATCCGAAAATTGTCTGGGAAGTGAAAGCAGCTGATCTATCAATATCACCTAAACATTTTGCTGCCAAAGGAATCGTGAGTTTTGAAAATATTTCAGATTTCTTGAGGAAAAACTTTATATTGTATGTTCATTTCTATGTAGATATAAATTTTTCACTAATTATTTCTGTTATTTTTTTGAAGATAAAGTCTTTTACATTTTGGAGAATATTTTTCAACATATCTTTTTTTTAAAGGTAGATCTGGAAAAAGGAATCTCATTGCGATTTCCTCGATATATTCGAAGACGTACTGATAAAACACCGGAGGAATGTACTACTTCACAACAGGTTTGTCTTCAAAAAAAAAAAAAAAAACAGAAAAAAAAGGCATTTTGCGACATTATAATCTTCTAGAAGTAGAATTTAGCCTTTTTTTTTTTTTTTTTTTTTTTTTTTACTTATCGTTTAATGATGATCTTTTTTTTCTACATCTTTTAATAATTATAATAAAATGCTCATAAATTTTGACATGATTTCAGATAGCAGACATGTATAACAGCCAAGAACAGATCAAAAATAAAGGTACACCTGGTGCTTCTCTTTGCAATGATGATAATAATGATGACTACTATTGATTTTTCTCGATTTTTGATGTTGCCAAGTGATGCTAAATATTTGACGAAGCTCAAATAGAGTTAGTGAATTAGTAGAGAAGGAGTGGAAAAAATCAAAGTATGACGAGGAGTTGAAAAATATGTATTTGTATGAAATGGAAGATGCAAATATTAAATCATTTTTCTCCATTATCCTCGGAGAAAGAAACGAAAATATACTTCTTATCATTCAATGAAATGCCTTTGCTATTCGTCATCTCACTGTTTTATTAATTATCGGTGGATACTCTCTCGAATTCTATTGCACTTATTTTTTTTTCCGATTTTCGGTCTGCTAAATTTTTCTGTTGCAAATAAGTATAATTATTTTGTGATGCGTGACGCTATCGATTTAAAAAGTGAATTATTCCCAATTAATTTTTTAAAAATTTCGTCAATTATAATCGATGAAATATTGATTTACACAACGCATAAAAATTTTATTTGTTTAGTTTCCACTGCTTTAATTACTGTTGTGAATGTTATTGTAATGAAATGGTGCAATAAAATTTAGAACTTTAGACTGTGACATCTATCAATTGATTGAAGTGCTTCCTATGTTATATTTATATCCTTTGCAAGTAATCATGTGAGTAGTTGAGAGTTTCGAAAAATTACTTTGTTGTAACATAATGCAATTTTGTATAAAGTCGATTCATGGTTGTGATCAAAAGTTGGTTTATGATAAGAGTTTTTTTGTGCTTTTATCTTGGAAATTTAATTGTAGTAATTGTCGTTTGTATTTGTTTAAAGTAACAGTTCAATGTCCGCTTCGCTCCATGTCTTTTAACAGTTTCAAATTAGAGTTAGTAGATTCAAGATAAACGAAGAAGTGAATATTACTTTTTTCTGAATACTTATGCAGAAAGGTAGTTCAGCGTCGGTGCTGGAGTTTGAACTAGCAGAAATCATCAGATTATCAAATACTATACAGTATTATTCAAAAGTAGGAAAATAATCTTCAGAGTCCTTTTAAAACATCATCAACAACAGTGGGTGTAAGTGATCACATGCGGCAAGTCAGATAACATTTCAAGTATTTATTTCATCTTGCTCTCATTTTATTGACTACACTTTGAGAAATCCAATCTTTGTCCACGTAAATCTGAAACAATTGCTTGGGAAATATAATTTTGCAGAAAGTGACCAAATCCTATATTTTAGACCTAAAAGAATAAAGTTTTCTTGTTTGAAAATGTTTGTTAAGAAAACATTTTGCTAAAAGGGATAGTTGATTAAAAAATTGAACCCGTAAGATTATACTTCGCCATTTATTTGCCTTTCGCCATTTGTTATTTTCATCGCCAGAAGTTTTCTGCTGGGTTAAATTTGAAGGTATTAATTTTGATTTTATTAAGAAATTAACAGAATTTTTATAAGAAGACAATTCACAGAAATCATCGGATTCTATTTACTATCATCCATCTTAGTCAATTACTCGCGAAAGAAAGGCTCTGTGTGGTGAATTCTTTCATTCCCATACATGAACAAAGTCCAGCTGTTGCTCACTTAGCAGTACATCTAGAAAATGAACAACGCGTTTATTTCACAGCTGCAAATGTGCAACAAACGCGTTTATTTCACAGCTGCAAATGTGCAACAAATAACCCCAAATCCACCGGCTACAACGTTAACTGCTTTCTTCATGTTATGTTAAAATGACCATTTGCGAAAACACTGTTATATTCGGAATGCCTATGTATAAAACATGGAATGCTAGTAGAAAATCATTTGAACGAAACGAGGAGAACGAGTTATGAACAATCAAACATATTCTGAGAAACTACAATAGGCAGATTGTACACCGTGCATCTTAATCAAGACGAGTGCTTCTTCCTTCGTATGTTGTTAATAAATGTGCCCGGTCCAACTTCCTTCCAGCAATTGAAAATTGTCAACGGCGTCACACATGCCACTTTTCGCAATGCATGTCAAGTTTTGAATTTATTGAAGAATGAACGACACTGGGAACAGTGGAATAAAAGAATATTTATGCATTTGCGTGAGTAAGCAGATATAGTCTCTAAAAAATTAGGAGAAGTGGGAGCATGCCTTGCTAAAGAGATCAATCTGATGGTAAGGTTTACACATAAGCTTGCTTTCGCTCCAATTGCTTCGATTTCCATTATCGCAGGTAACATCTCCTCTAGAATAGAATCATTTGCAGCAAATATATTCACACAAAAATATGACAGGTTCATTTGTAGTGCGAAACAAATTCTTGCGAAAATTATTAGTAAAAAAAAAATCAAGACAATGATGAAGTACGGTCCTCAATTTCGATAAACGCAATTCCGTGCAGCATCTAGACTTACTTAACGAGCACAAAAAATTAACATTACCTTATTGAAGATGGCATTTTAAGGGTGGAAGAGAAGCTATTCAGGTTATATAATCTCATTTCTGAGGATTCTTCGCTATATGGTACCAACAACATGGTGATGAATCACTATGTAAGTAATGCATGCATATAAGCTGTTTGCTATTGATAAGGATTTATAATAAAGGACGGCAAGGTAGTTTGCTGGACGTACCATAGAGAATAGAAGATATTTCCATGATCTTCACCAAGCACTTGAAGCGAAGGAGAATCTTGAAATTCAGCATGAGAACTAAACTTTAGCATCAATCATATTTCAGAATTACTTTCGTATGTCTCTGGTATGACTAGAACAATTGCAACAGAAGCAGAAGAATTCCGTGATACATATAAGCTAAATGTAGTGAAAATTCCAACTCATGTGCCTGTAAAAAGATTTATGGCATAGAAAAAGAGAAGTTTAGTGCTGTATTAAAAGTTTAAGGCTGCAAAAATATCATATAATATCATAAACTCTATCATTACATAATATCGTAGATTGAAAAAAAAATGACCTCTGATTCCTTATTTATTAAATGCTTGGTGATTTATGCAGAAACCGCTCTCATAGTCCTGATTTACAGCACTTTTTGAGATGTTGTTATTACATTAACTATCTATGCTAAATGAGCTAAAAAAAAAGAAATCAAACAGTTTGCATAAAAGGTACACGATGCTTAAAATCATGGTATCGGAAAGGTAATTTGTATCACAACAGGTTTAATAAACTTATTATGTAAGGCTTCACTACAAATTTGTTGCGAATTTATTGATAATAAAAAGTCCAACATCCTTCTTATGTGTGAAATTACTCAATGAGTTAAAGTTTCCAATGCTTATTCTATTGATTGTTCATTCTATATTTACTTTACGCGATCTAATCAAGGACTACAGGGATCCTAATGGCAAAAAAGAACTGTTAAAAATAATAGGCAAATTAGCTAGCCTTTTAAGTAACCGCCATAAAAGCGTTAATGATGTTGCAAGTTTTCCATTTCTTAACTGAAGGTAATGCGAATGCAATAAGTCGTATTCACTTAGCATCAACAGCCCATTCTTATTCACTTCAGAATCAATAGGCTGCCATTATATATGAAAAAAATATCAAGAAACATAAAAAATATCAAGATAAAAAGGTACTAGGTGAATCTGTTGAATGCAAGAAAGTGCTTACTAAGTGTAAAAAGGATCTTATTATCACTACATTAACTTTCTCATTAGGATTATTAAACTTTATATTCAAAAGGATTGGTACTGCAACTACACCGATAAACTTGAGTAACGATATAGTTTATAGTTTCAACTTAAGCGATAATAGTCGGTATAATATGCAGTATAGTATTATTATTAGTCTAACCTGACAAACTGCCTAATCAGCCCATCAATGATGATCTTCGCTGAAAGACTTTTACCATATTCAGCCCGGTAGCAATTTGCCAAATGGACAAGCTATACAGGGGTAAAAAATTAAAGATGACCCTCATTTCTATTTACAATGCTAGCAATGTTAGTTTGCCAACCATATTCCATAATAGCAGAGTTTTATTTTCCACGATATCGTGAAATTCACAATTTATGGAATTTAAGCTAGAATATATGTTATTTCTATTACTATACCGATATAAATGGCGTGTTGGTCTATTTCCTATATAATATATTAGCTGCTCTGCAGGATTCCTGTTGATAGGAAGCTTTGTTCACTATGTCGTTAAACCGAAATGCCGACATAATCCAGATGTTGTTTATAATAAAAATTTGTAATCTCATACATATAAGCCATTTATTCATATTACGTACAATGGCCCTTTATTGCTCATCATCTAATCTGCTGATAACAAAAAAAAATGTACTTCGTTCAAGAATTGTAAATGGTTGTAAAACATGTTGTAAATGGTATAAAAATGCTTAAATGATGTAAAACATGATAGTGTTAAGAATTTTATAAAGGTTAATATCATGCGCTTTATCCAAAATTGCAAATGATTACGAAATAAGGTGGAATATTATACCAATTAATTTTATGCATTTTTTCTAAAGTATTGCAAATGATTGCAATCAATTGCCGAATAATTAGGGACTAAATCTTTGTTCTTTGTTTAAATGTTTTAAGCATTGCTTATCTCTAATTCTTTAGCCTTTATCCATACCAATATTTTTTGTATGATTGATGTATGAAACTCTGCCCCTATCAAGGATGACCATACGAAAGGGGAATTTTCGGGACAGCATTATCAGTGCTTGAATACATCACCAGCAGCGGTGGCAGCAGTCTCTTCAGTATTTCTATCATCAGCACATCAAGACTAGTGACGGGCTTCAGTGTCTATAAGTATCGGCATCTTCAGTTCATCAGCAACAAGGGAACCATATAAGCGACAGACTTTACTGCATTACTATCAGTGGCAAAACGTTCCCAGCCAATGCCAAGCAATCTCAACGAAGTACAAGCAACAATTAATCAAAGGACTCTATTGTTTTTATTTACATTCCTCGCATATTCTTTTTTTCTCATTATTCGTTATTTTAAAGTGCAGTATTGTTTATAATATCGTGTAAACCTAATAAAGGCTATTGTCGACCTAGTAGTCACAGCAGCAAAAAGATCTCCAATCCAACGACTCTAGAATCCCAAATCACAAGTCAGTCAGAACTCTCTTTCCTCGACACACTACTTTACTTCACATCGATAATACAGCTTTCAGTGAAGGACACATTTTTACAGTATCTCTGAAGTTTTTGGTGGCTCGGAAGACTGAAAAATGCTAGAAACTTACCCAGATCTCTTAGTTTACCAGGATTTATATTCAAACCTAAAGCTATTCTATTGATGATGCTAAATAAATTCACCAGAATAGGAATTGGATTTTTGCCGTTTTCTGTAACATTTTCTAAAATGACGGTTGGCCCCTTATTTAACGAATTCTATGGTGAATTCTAGTCATTCCAAGAACTCTCGAAACTCTTCTTTAATTCTAATCAGGTCCTTTTTTCTTCTAAGGCTTTAATAAAGTGGCATAGGTTTTTGTGCATAATTTGAAGCAAATCTTATCACGGTTTATTGTTCACTAGCAGCAGCTTTATCGCATATAACCAGCACAACGGATTTTCCCCCTTTTTTTTTTATATTTATACGCGGGTTTATCTATAGTTGTGGTTTTACCGTTACCATTTACCTCACATATTATTATTATATGTGGTTTCTTAGTCAAAAACAGCAGTTGTATCACAGGGCTCAATATAACTTCTATTTCATCCATTAATTGTTACAGATTCCAAATTTAGTAACTCAGTTCTACATTGATTTTCTATAAATTACACAACTGACCTTTTCTATTCCCTAAGTGATCAATGTCATCTCCAGATCCTTGGCCATCATATAATAGTACTATTTTTCTTACAATTC